>VNJO01009874.1:0-40058 GCA_008042535.1 Drosophila tani | reverse complement strand
CTCTAGTATTTCGCACCACTGACTAAGAGAGCCATTGGAAGCAGCATAGCTGTCGCCACCGTCGGTAATCTTGCAATAATATTTAGTTATTTGGTAATTCAATGCAAATACCCGCCACTAACTAGTAGTCGTGCTGATTAATTTCTAATTGCTATTATGCTGAGACCCTTGGCTTTGCCTGGCATAATTACTGGAAGCCTCCGATCGGATCGAATCCGATCCGCAAGACAATGCAACTCATCGGCGTTCATAAATCAGTCATTGTCCCCCTCGACCGACTTATCAAATTACCTGAAACTTCATCTATTCGAAACCAACTAACTTAATTATTTATTCAAGCCCGCTGGCATTTGCGGAAGAATAGCCATATCGCTTGTGACATCACCTTGCTGGCTGGTTATATAAATTTAAGATCGTTTATTATACATAATTTTCACCCACTTTCACCCGATCACTCGCCGGTGTTGCCCGTGGCGTTGCCCAATTGATTAATTGTGTTTGCTGCTAATTGACCAAATCCATTGACGTTTTTGCCTATAATTTTGATAAATAATTAATGCCAGTGGATCGTTAGACCAAAACAAACAACCAAGCTGCGTCAAGCGAAAGATAAACATGATTTCTTGGTGCAAATCAGCAAGAAAAAGTATACAATAAGGGAATATATATTTAAATACCCTTTTTTATTTATTATTTAACTGGATTTAAGAGGTGCGGTTATTCCTGGAAGTTTCTAATTAAAGCTAAGCTGCTTTTGTTATTTACTATAATTAAACAAAGGTTTTAAAATAAAGTTCTTTAACAAATTTAAACACAGCTTTTAATTAATTCGGAAATTCCCATTAAATAAATTATTTTTTAATTTATTTCTTAGGGTTTTCCCTCTAAAAATCCAAAGCCTCGTCTTAGCTCATATACCCCTACAAGAAAGAGGACAACCGACTATATCACGTGCCATCTAATGGGCTCTGACAGTCAGCTCGGACAGCTCCATTCGCTCCAACACAGAAAAGCTCTATTGAAGTGGATGTGCACAATCGGTAAATATATTTATTTCTCCATCTTTCTTTTTTTTTTTTGGGTTAGTTAAGGCCGGGTCTAGACTGGTGTCAAAAGTTGGTCCAGCGCAACAAGAGATGACGCCTCGCTGCCAACGGTGCGAATGACAATGGCCAACATGATGACGAGCACACCGAAATGATGGCTAATTCTGGACGAGTTTGATGCAAGCTGACACGGCCACTCACTGGGTGAGTTGGCCAAGTTGTGATATGCGAACAAAATAAAGAAAACAAACAAGTAACGAGGCTGGAGGCACATTAAATAATTTATGGTGGTAAGGTTACATCGCCCTAAGGCCTCTATTTTTATAAAAAATACCTATAAAAGCCGTTACATACCCTTGAACCTTCGGCGAGCGAGTGTTCTCTGTGTAATTATTATTAACAATAAAGAACGAGACACGAAATGGCAAACAATCGGCGCGGCGGTTGAAGCAGCAGCAGCTGCCAATCGTGGCGGTGTCATTTGCTGGATAAACAAATTATAAGCTCGGTGTGTGCAATTTAGTAGCATCAATATATTTATATATGTATATATGGAGTCCGGAGTCGCGGCAAGTCAAGCGACACTCGGCCATTGTCTCCCCTAGGCTGGCCGTGGGTGGCACCGCCCGCACTGCAAATTGGACTTTGCTACGGACACCGGATACACTTGGGTTGCCCTGGGCTGGTGACACGTTATGATACCATAACCAAGGTACTGATGGGGTACAAGAACTTTCTAACTTGATGCGAGAGAAAATTCTAGTATAATTGGTTGAGAAACATGGAAGTTATCTTAATATCCATCTTGCTTGTACATGAAATTAATTAATAAAGATGTAAAGAAAATATTTTTTGAAGAAATTCAGCTAGTAGCTATAGCTAGATTAAATAGTTAGTAACAAATGGTAAATAAAATATTTTTTTGGTAACTTAACTGTGGTTTTCTTGCTAGTTTTAAGGTTTTTAATGCCACTTTGAATTTAGTTAGAAGCAATTAATAAATAAATAAAAAATTGACCTAATTTCTATGGGTCAGAACTATAAGAAACACAGCAGGCTGGCTTAAATCAGTCTGTCATTGAGCTCTACAATTTTCCAATATTTTCTTTGACTTGTATAAAAATTTTACAAAATCTAAAGTTTATCAAAATTGACAAAAAAGGAGAAAGGCAAGAGCCCCGTCCAATTTCGGTTAGTAAATATCTCAAATAAACTATAAATTCCTTGATATAAATCATATTAAAAGATGTTCTAGATCCCTTGCAAGTTCTGGCAGGCTCCAGCAGACAAAATGTCCGCATATTGTGACCATGCCCTACCTGCCATTGGGTATGGTCGATAGCACAAGGTCACAATGTGGGGTCAAGTTATCTGCTGGCCCTGTCCCTCAACCGGTTCCGCTTTGCCTGCGGTGCCTCAAAGTTTAATTCAAGTTGAACTGATTTGGTAAGTGCTTTACTTTAAAATATTTTCTCTATTTAAGTCCTTGCATTTTTTTTATCATATGTGAAAATCACAGGGATTATCCGTTAATATATTGCCTTTGTCCCTGGCTCCCATCGATGGCAATCGAACGATTCAAGCAGCCTGCTGTGCAGTTCATTAATCCTCCAGCAAAACCGCATCATTTGCAGCAGCAACAAGTTTCGCAACGAGGACACTGGAAAAACCTCCCTGGATGTCCTTGTCAGGATGCTGGGTACAAAGAGGATAATCAACCATTAAATGCCCATCACACAGCGGTCTGATTAATTATAATACAGTAACTGCAAAAGCACTGCAAATCACTGCACTGGCCTGCACAGAGAAAAAAGGAGCTCTTATAAGTTGTATTAAAAATCTTCAAAAATATATAAAGTGTTCCAAGTAATTCCTAAAAATATATTTGAAGATTGGAAGGTATAAATGCGAGTTATTCTGGTTATTCTTAAAGTTTTTATTAGAGAGGCCTCATTTTAGTTAAATTTTTATCAGTGCTCAACAATTGATTGATTGCTTCAGCGGCCCAGGAAATGCCTGCAAATTCGACTGTCTGGAATGCCATTGTCAGACGGTTAGTCGGTTGGACCCCCTAACGAGGAGACCAGGACACTCGAAATCCCTACGGAAACTGCCTAACATACACCGCATTCATGGGCTTTTGTGCCATCCAAATAGCTAAACGGAAATACCACAAACGCAGTTCGATCTCGTTGGGTCACCTGCAAGCATTATCTCACAGAAATTTTGGTCTGTACTGTGAGTTGGCTTTTGGGAGGAGGTTTGGGTATATCCTTGGGTGAGTTAGAAATAGAAAAAAGTGACTACATATAAGAAAAAAATATAATAGTTGCTAGAATTGTATTTATGTAAGTAAGAAATTAAGGAAGGTGATTAGATATGCGAGAAAATAGTTAAAATATACTTAATTATTTAAATAAAAAAGTTGCAATGATTTAAAAAATAGTTAGTTAACTTTAAAAGGGGCTAGATTTTGTCTAAAAATAAATCTAATTATGTGAAAAAATATAGTAATTGTTTGAATTGTATTTATGTGAGTAAAAAATAAAACAAATTAAATTTACTTTACTATTTAATAAAAAAATAGGTATGATTAAAAAAAAACAATTTAACTTTAAAATAGGATAGATTTATTCTAAAAATTACCATTTCACTGCCCTGATGCCTTGTTTACATGCTCCGCATATTGTGCGTGCGTTATACTGTCTTAAATAAAGTAACTAATGACGAAATAGGAACTGGAATTGAAACTGGAACAGGAAAGGGAACATATTTTCCAATCAAAGCCTAGAGAGAAGATATCAAAAGCAGCCTAAACATAAAGGACGAATTCTACTTTAAGCTTATTTAGTCTATAAACCACTAACTTCTATACCTAATTCCCGGTTACCTAGGCTTATTAAGTGATTAAGTTATTTCTTCTCCCTGTTAATAAAATCACTTGTAACACTTTATGGCCAGCTTTAGGGTGACCAGTGTGAACTGTACCCCTGGGCAACGCATATGTGCTTTGGCCAAAAGACAATATGGCCGGCATTTACATATAAATATTTATTGCCATCGCAGGCCCCCGAAGTTGCATGTGAGCGGTCAATTTGGCACAAGGAAAGCGCCTGGACAGGCCAGACCGCCTTCCCCAAGGGGTTATATCTCTGTTTTGGCGGTGATAAGGAGCTGTTGTTAAGGGGAGTCCCCGCCTCCACAGGCGGCTGTCAAGATGCTGACTGCTGGCTGCTGGGGCGTTTTCCTTTGGCATTTTTTATTATGACTATCAGCGTTTATTGCGGATGCGAGAGGCAGCTCCCCCGAGGATTTGTTTGGTTCCGTTCAGCTCCTGGGGCTGTTGCGGCTTTATTATTTCATCATTATAACATTTCTTTTGTGCTGCAAGAAACAGTTGTGTCTCGAATTAAAGTAAGGGAATACAAAGATAATTATACGATTAAAGAGGCAGCTAAAGGAAATCTAAGAGTCATATTAGTGAGCTCCTCTAAAAATGCTTTTTGAGAGCAGAAAAAAATATCGAATATGGGTAAACCTGTTACTTTTTATTAAAATTGTCTTGAAGATTTTTTTTGTATAGTTTTAGTAACCAAGTAATGCTAATTTCTTGCCCCCCGTTGTGCCACGGCTGACAGAGTCGAGGCTCGGCGACCACTTTAAAGTGCCCTGAACTTGATTAATGAATGGCAGCGCTCCAAAGTATGCTACGGCATGCAGCTAACACAAACACACACGCTGGCAAGCTCACACACACACACACACACACACACACACCCTCAAAGTGTCAACGACACGGCGCAGCTGAAGAAGAAGCAGAAGGAAGAAGAAAGCCACGCGTCCTGACATGGCTTAAAAATTGTTTGCCACGCGAAGCACAAATTGAAATTGGCTCACAAGTTGGCAGCTAATTTAATATTTTCACTGAAGAGTCCTGGGGGTCCTAGAGCCTGGATCCTCATGTGCTGCTCCTCCGCACTTATAATTGTCACAGACACGAGTTATAAGCATTCAAATAATTGCCAAGGCTGGATGGGGAAATTTGCGGGGAAAAACTAGGCAACAATTAAAGGGGTGAGGGAATGGGAAAGCCTTCTCCTGACAGTTTCGAGTAACCAGAGTTACGGTAATGTAAGGAGAATGGCAGTGAATGAATATTAATGGAATTTCAAACATAGAGATGTAAGTTCCTGTTCCTTTAAAATTGCCTGAAGACTTATATTTAATATCTTTCTTAGATATACAGATTATTATTTATTACCCAGCCTAAAAGCATGTTTCAAAATTTGTTTTAATGTTGAAGGTTGCCTAAAATACAGTTTCTTGGTTTATTTTTTTTTTTGTAATAACTGGAATTATAAGATATATAAGTATAAATATAATAAAAGTATAAGTAAAGGCTAGAGAAGCTCACAAAGTTTACAGTGATAATTAAATCATTTTATTCCCCACACAGAGTACTAGATGAAAATCTGGAAAATCTTTGAAAAACTTCCTAGCTAACCTATCAGTTGGCCTTGACTTTAACTTTCTTCCGAAAAGCTGAACAGTCATCTAACCTCTAAGATCTCACATTTTATATTTCTCATTCAACTTCGAAGTTCCTAACAGATGACATCAAGGTAAATATTGTGCTACAATCTATAAAGTTGAATATCTCACGTTGAAAAATTTTGGATTTCGTACACTTTTTTCACTTAAGTTATGGATCCTTCCTTTAATCAAAACAACGCACCATGCACACGTCACAATTCGGGCACAGGCTCTGGCGCTGACCCTGACCAGATGGCCGTGTTTTTTCCCCGCCATGGAACAAACTGGTTCTTAACATATAATGACCCTAACGCACCTGCGGATTTCTCATATTGGACTGAATATAATGGTAAGTCCGCTGCAGATTCTCAGTCATCGCGTGCAACTCTAGGGACATCCACTGGGGCTGTAGGGTCAATCAGAAATCTGGAACCTCCTTCAAGAGGCCGCCGCCTAACAAGGGCTACGACTGGTAGCGCGGCCGAGGAAGACCGTCGAGGATCGCCATTTATGACAGCTCCAGAAGATTTCAGGACTTTGGCTGCAGATACCGGTAAGTCCGCAGCAGATTTTCAGACATATTTTGTAGCTCTAGGGACTCCTTCAGCTCCTTCAGGAAGCCGCGGCCAGAGACGGGGTTGGGGCCGTGGTAGGGGCCGTGGTCGGGGCCGTGGTCGGGGCCGTGGTCGGGGCCGTACCCCTCGGGGCGGTACCTCTTGGACTGCTGAAAGACCAGGTACATCTTCTGCAGTTTCTGTGACATCAGCAGAAGATTCTCTTGTAGCTCTAGATCCTGGGACAACCGCAACAGCTCTAGAGACCTCCGCAGGTCTGGAAGCTTCTTCAAGAGACCGCCCCCCGACAAGGGGTGGACGTGGTAGGCGCAGACCTCGTCGAGGATATTCCAGGACAGCTGGTAAATATCTTAAGACAACTGCTGCAGTTTCTCGGTTATCTAGCGGAGCTTCTGGTGAATTCTATGCAGCTTCAGGATTTTCGGCTCACTCACTCCTCGTGATTGACTCTGGAGATGAAGCTGGTGGTGAAGAGCCCGGATCAACCGAAGCGGTCCCCGTGCCCGAGAGAGAAGCAGGCGCTGTTGAAGTGAGCGGCGACACAACTGCAGCTTCACCCATTTTTAGACCAACTTCCACTCAGCCGGGGTCTGCCGTGATTGACTCTGGATATGGAGCTGGTGCAGAAGAGCCCGGATCAACCGAAGCGGTCCCCGTGCCCGAGGAAGGAGCAGGAGCAGTTGAGGTGAGCGGCGACACAACTGCAGCTTCACCCATTTTTAGACCAACTTCCACTCAGCCGGGGTCTGCCGTGCTTGTCTCTGGAGATGGAGCTGGTGGCAGCGGTTCTCGAAAAGGAACAAAACGCAAAGCCGATGCCCCGGAAAGCGCAGGGAAGGGCTCCAAGAGAGCCAGGGCTACGGTAGAGCCCCGATCAACCCAAGCGAACCCCGTGCCGGAGAATGAAGCTGCAACAGCCCCACCCATTGTTGGTCCAACTAGCAGACGGCTGGCCCGGATCCTGTTAGAGACGGGCGCTGCAATTGAGATCGTGATCCATCCAGCAAGCGAGAATGCCGAAGCAGGAGCCGCTGCCGGTGCTAACCCTTCCCAAATCAGTTGCGACATTTGCCGATTGCAATAAGTTTCCAAAGGTAATTAAAGCGCATTTTAAAACACGCATTCTTAACACCCAAATCAGCGATCTTTAATCTTTTCTTTTTCTTTATTTTTAGATACCTGACTCAAATCAACTATTTCCCGACCAATTTACCCTGACGTTCTGGCCTGCATTTTCCAAAGGTAATTAAAGCGCATTTTAAAACACGTATTGTTAACACCCAAATCAGCGATCTTTAATCTTTATTAATCCAATTTTCTTTATTTTTAGATACCTGACTCAAATCAACTATTTCCCGACCAATTTACCCTGACGTTCTGGCCTGCATTTTCCAAAGGTAATTAAAGCGCATTTTAAAACACGCATTGTTAACACCCAAATCAGCGATCTTTATTAATCCAATTTTCTTTATTTTTAGATACCTGTCTCAAACCAACTATTTACCGACCAATTTACCCTGACATTCTGGCCTGCATTTTCCCCTGGCTTTTGCTCCAAATCATTCCTCAATTTCCGTTCGAGGGGTAAGGGGAAAACTTGGGCTGGCCGCAAAAGTTTTTGCCATGTCCGATTTAATAAATTGGTTTATGATTGGCTTTTCGATGAACTTTACTCAAGTGAAATGCTAATACGGGCACATCGCCAACTTTAAACGGTTTTTCCCCAGGACGGACCCCAACCAGCCAGGACGAGAGCGGAGAGAGGCATCCTGCAGCAGGGCAAAGGAATCTTCGCATTTCTATCTGGCGCCGCCTTTTGGCTTCCTGGCAGCCAACATTTTTATGGCTTCCTGTGCGGCGCGCAAATAGATACAAGATACATATCGCACATACACCCACCTGGAGCACACACACACCTTTCACACACCTGACTGGTAATTTAAATTGCACCTGGCTGGGATTCCGATTCAGATGATCCATGTAACTGAATTTAAATGATTTTGCAATCGAAGCATTCACCTGGAAATGTATGGCAATTCCATATGGAAAGCAGGGGAAAGGGCCAATGAGAAATTACCTTATTAAAATTCATGGGAAATTTATTTAAATACAATTTGAATTAATTTTAATCATTTTTTACTGTCAACTTAACAAGAACTAATTAAGAACTAAAAGAACTCCTGGATATACAGCTGAATATTGGCAGTCAACTTCTTAGTTGGGAATTATAGTGCAACGCAAGCTCCAGTAGAGGTCACTTATGTGGTTTGTTCTTCCTCAAGTTATTTAGCTCTAAAGGTGCAAGGGAATATTAATAGATATGTGTCTTTCTGACTTCTATCTCTATCTCGCTACCTCTTTCACACTTTGTCTGCAATGTACAAGCAAAGCAGCAAACACCACTTAAAAGTTTCGCACTCTGAGAAAGTTTGAGAGCTTTCTTAAGTTTATTTTCTCTGTTTATACTTGAAATCGGAACCGTAAGAAACAAGCTGTACAAGCTGTAGAAAAATACAACAAATTATTTATTACACATTATTATTCAAATGGGCTAATCCCCGATCAAGCAAACACTCGAATAATTTGAATTACTTAAAGAATAACCAAGTTATTGAATGATTCATCATATAAAGTAGTTACTAGCTCTTCTCCAATTCACTCGTATCTGTATATTTATTTATCCCTAAACCCACGTCTCAATCCTTAGCACATTCATGAATCAACCTGCTTAGTCATTCAGTCATTCACTCAAACGTCCCCATATTCATTAGCTGATGTGTGGTTTTCGCAGCATTTCATTAGGGGGGATATTCGGGGCTTTTTTAACCCCTAGCTACTGCTACGCCACTGAATTTTTGTTGGCCATTTACGTGGCTCCCGAAATCACTCATACGCCACGTGGCCGCATTGAAATTCCAACCATAATCCAAAGGAAACTTCTTCCTTCTTATTTTCGATTTGTGCAACAAATGAAGTGAGAAATTATTTTTATTATTATTTATATATATTTTTACTACCGCTGGCGGGGGGTGGTGGCTCTCCACCGAATCACGTATTCACAAAGGCAAACAAACGCATAAATAAACAGGCAACGGCGGGGAGTTATGAAAAGTAAGCAAAAGCCAGGGAAAAACGGGGGAAAACCATGGGGGAGGCAGTGAGCCAGGGAAAGCACATTTTTCGGTGGGCGTCCATCAGTCACATCATTAAAATCGAGCGACTCGAGCTCGGAGCTTGCAGCTTGGGGCTCGAAGGCAGCCGCCTAATTCGAATCCTTGCCGCAAGAAATGTGCAGAAATGTGACGTGAGGGGAGGCAGCTCCTGGCCAGGAACAGAGGAACCCACCGAGTGAAATAGACAGGGACAACAATTCTCTGGAGACATTCATCAATATGCCAAACATGTTTTGTTATCATCAAATGGAAAATGCTTCATTTTCACGTACGCCAAGAATGGAGCGACAAAGGCACTGGTAAAAAATGTTTGAAACTATTGAAAGGGAATATCGTTAAGGAATATTATTAGAAATTATAATTATGGATTATTATTAAGGAATGTTATTAAGGAATATGATTGAAGAATATCATTAAGGAATTTTCTTGGGGAATATTATGAAGAAATATTATTCGAGAACATTGTTAAGAAACGTTATTAGGGATTATTATTAATGAATATTATTAAAAAATATTGTTATTATATTATATTATATTATATTATATTATTAGGGAATAAGCAATATTATTAAGGAGTAATACTAAGAAATATTATTAAGAAATATTCTTTAGGATATTTATTAGGGAATATTATTAATCAAAATTATTAAGGAATAATATTTATAAATATTATTAGGGAATTTTAATAAGAAATAATATTAAGGAATTTATTTAAGGAATTGTAGCACGGAATATTATTAAAGATTATATATAAAGGAATATTATTAAGAAATATATTTAATACTATTATATGTAATTCAAAGTTTTCAGAGAAAATATTATTAAAAAAATATATAAATATTATTATTTTGATGGCTTCACACCTGAAATCTGCATAAGTCTATACCTCTTTCCTCTAAGTGTTCCAGCCAGCAACAGGACCAATGGCATCCTGACAGATCGGATGGAAGGACACAGCAGCCGACACAGCAGACAGGCAGACCGTCAAAGTTGATGGCCGCAAGGCGGAGATGAGTGGAAGACAGGGCGCGTTATCGTTGAGAATTTCGCAGGTGAATTTCCGGCTTCCAGTGCTGTTCCCACTCCTGTTTCTGTTGCCTCCACTCCTCTGCCTCTTCCTCTCCCTCCCCTAGATACTTTGCGGCTTGCGGCTACGACACGTTTGGAGCATCTGCCGCCGAGTCGCGGTGCTTGAAGCACCCGAAAAACTAGCGACGCGACGACGGAACACATAAATTGATTACCAGGAACATTTCACGACAAATTCGGCATGTAACAACAATGACAGCGCGCACCGAACAGCTCCCAAGGATTCCGGGGAGGACTCACCCCGCTGGCTTAGCGGAGCAATAGACAACAGTCGCCCGGAAGCAATATATTCCCGTGGATGGGCGTCAATGGAGCAACAGTAGATGATGCCGAAATCTGCGACACCGGATGCCAGAAGGCCTTGTTGCTCCTCCCGGCCGCCAAATCAATCGCGACAAGTGTTCGCCAGGAGATTACAGAGCCAGCGGGGATGGAACCTGAGCTACAGGAGCTTCAACAAGAACATAGATGGCTCCATTTGGGGATTAGGTTCAGGCCAAGCACTAGAAGTTATCTTTAAGGGATTAAAAAAGTAAGCTATTCTTGCTCATAGAGCCTGGACGATGCATCGATGTTTCGTCGATGTATCGATGTTTCAGGAAAAATATCAAGAAAACAAAGCAATCTCTGAATCTCCTTGCGGGCTAAAAGCCTTTACTGAGTCCGGAGCTATAAGCCATAATCTCAAGCTGATCAAGTCCAAGTCGAGGGTTCACTACCAGCTGTTGACGTCGTACCACTCGGAGGCAGAGCAGAGGTTTCCAAACTCCTCGTTCCGGCCAGAGCTGCAGCCCTGGGAGCCCCAATCGCAGCTGGAGTAGATCTGGCGGCCAATCATGTTGGTGGTGGCATAGTTGCAGGCCACCAGGACCTGGTTCCAGCCATCGCGGTTGTAGCGGGCAGCGGCACAGCCCAGGCGGGTGTTCCTCTCGGACATCATCACTGTGAAGTGGCCAATGGCTCTACGGAGGAAAAGGAGGAGGTTTAGGAGGAGTTAGCACAGTTAGAGTCCAACACTCACGGTCCATTGTAGCCCGAGGGATAGCCCCCGGAAATGATGCCGCTGTTGGAGTTGTGCACCTCGTCGAACCACATCTGGACGCTGTTGTCGAGGATGTAGCCCATGTCGGGCAGATCGCCGGAGTAGGCCTGCCAGGCCAGGTTCTGGCCGGAGTACTTGAAGGCGTCCGTGTTGTGGCAGCTGTCGTGGATCATGTTGCACTGACGCACGTTCAGGGAGGCCAGGTAGGCCAGCTCGTCGTCCCACTCCATGGTGGCCATGCGGCAGGCGGCATCGTGGTTCGGATCGTATCCGCCGGCAATGTAGTTCCTCTTGTCGTTGTGCGAGTGCACGAAGACCCACTTGTAGTCGTCGTTGATGTCGATCAGCTGGGCGTCGCCGGGACAGGCGCTGTCCCACCAGTTGCTGTGCCCGCAGGCGATGTGCGAGCCACCGTTGCAGATGTCCCACGAGCAGTAGTCGGTGGCCTGGGCCAGGCCCAGGGTCACCAGCAGGATGGCGAGCAGTGCGAGCTTCATGATGATGTCTTTACCTTCGTTATGGCTGTAGCTGATCTATGGGCGAACTCCTCAGCTGAGCGCTTATATGGAGGAGAGAACTGGCACTTATCGGTCGGCCAAGTGGCAACTGTAAATTAAAGCCAACTTCCCTTTGCCCCAGAAGAGCTCCTTCCAAGTGCAATCTAATCTCTTGCCAATATTTACGAGTGCCAATTCGATACTGACTTTGGCTGGGGCTTAGAGATGCGGTCATGGACATGAAAAGCGCATAAAATTATTTATTTATTCATTAAATAATTTAGATAAGCTGGATACTGATGAGAAAGGCAGGCTTTCCTTCAAAAAAATTATATTTAAACAAATTTTACCTTTAAATCCTAGGACCTCTACCTTAAAGCCATTTAATTTAATAAATAAATCATAAATAAAATTTCCATGTAGGTTTTTAATTAGGTTTTAAATCACGATGGTACCCAATGAAATTCTGAGAGAGTCTACGAGCTATATCTCTGAGAGATGCGAAATTTGGTAGGCAGACTCTTGAGATAAGCAAGCCCTCTTCCGCTTCTTAAATTGGGGGAAAAACCCCGGAAGATAATATTTGTTTTTAAGACAACAAAAAGTTAGTTCTTCTTTAGAACTCCCACATATTTTAGGCTATTTCCAAGCTCATATAATAACCTATAATATACTTATAATATAATTAACCCTAAAAACACCAAAGCTAGCTAAGCTGAAAAAAAACCAAGCTGCCATCTCTGGACAGGCTCCAGACCCGATAAGCTTTCAAGACTCCAACTTGGGGTAGGTCGGCATCCACTTGCAGACACACTCGATAAGTCTTATCAGTACCGATTGCGGATCAATTTATGGATCACTTCCTCAGACCGTTCAGACTCGTGTAGACTAAGGTAGCCAAGAACTACCAGCTTGGTTCCATTAGTGATAAAAATACGACTGCAATTTAAATAAAACCACCGGATTTATTACATTTTATTAGTTTGTTTTCATGTCCCAAAGACAGGAGATTTCCATAATGACCAAAGAAACCAAAAAAAATAAACAAAAGATTATATTATTTGTATTTCCTACGAATTAGGGATGGCTGAAAAAAGACTTAAAAGCGATATATTGATAGATAAGGCGATATATTTTATCGCTTTGCATTTTATTAGTATATTTTTTATATCCAAAAGCCAATAGCATTTCCATAATGAATATTATATAATAATTGTAATTAGGGATAGAGAATTTTAAGATCGATATCTTTTTAGTTGTATCGATATTTAAGAGATATATTATCGGTTTGAATTATTCTTCTCTGAAAGGCTCGCCTTTATCCATATTATATCGGAATGATCATTTTTTTGACACTGTAAATAAGTTAAATTGCGAAAGGTGCGAAAGCCACCCATTCCTCTTCAGCAAGTGAGGCAAAGCAACATCAAAATTTTGCGGGTATACCAACAGCTTGCAGCTATAACCCATTGGGAATTTTAGTGCAATGAAAGGAACTCAATTCTCCTCTTTCCCTTGCGCTTTCTCTCTTAAGATACGGGTGCAATTTTCGCTCTCTCTGGGCACCGCCTAAATGAATTTATGTTTTCTCACTCCCTCTTTCACGCTTTGCTTGCAATGTACAAGCAAAGCAGCAACAACAGCTACCTCTGAGAGAGAGCATTGCGTTTTTTCTCTTTCTTTCCTTTTATTCTTGGGAGCAGAACAAAAAGATATGGGTTTGAACCTGCAAGAGCTTTGCCTGTATAGATAAGTACTTCCCCCCAAAAAAAACAAAAAAGAAACAAACCAAAATATTATTGCTGCTGATAAGCTGCCGGATTCCCCTACACCTTTATCACCTTTATTGGCTCTCCAGCACCCGCGCTCAGTAGAACATGTTATTCACATCGTACACCTCCTTGGAGCTGCACAGATTCTTGTACGTGGGATTCGTGCCGGTGGTGCACTTGGTGGCCGGGGCCTTGGGGCAGGAGGTGTACATCTTGATGCCCACCACATTGGTGGCCGCGTAGTTGCAGGCCAGGAGGAAAGCCTTGTAGGGCTGCCCGGAAACGGAGTAAGTGGCTGCGGCACAACCCATCTCCGTGTTGCGATCCGCGACCATGACGGTGAAGTGGCCGATGGCCGGGCCAGAGTAGCCCGAGGGATACTTGTCGATGTAGGCCTGCTTGGTGTTGACCGCTTCGCTGTACCACATGTCCACGCCCCACTGGACGTAGTGGGTGACATTAAGGGGACTGTACCAACCCATCCAGGCCAGATTCTGGCCGGACCAGTCGAAGGCGTCGGTGTTGTGGCAGCCATCGTGGCGCATGGCGCAGCTGCGGACGTTGAGGGAGGCCAGGTAGGCCAGCTCGTCGTTCCACTTGGTGGTGGCCATGCGGCAGGCGGCGCTCAGATTGGCATTGCCTCCGCCGGCGATGATGTTGCGATACTCGTTTGACCTGTCCACCAGAGCGGCCTTCTGGGCGGCGGTGAGGGTCACCAAAGCGGCGTCGCTGGGGCAGCTAGTGTCCCATTTCTGCGAGAGATATTACAGAAAATATATTTTTTATTAAGAAATTGAATAATTTATGATTTCTTGGTTAATTTTTACACCTTCTTGTTGGGTTTAATGCTTTATCTAAATTGTTATTACCTTGTCTTGGCACCTTGGCGAGTAAATATTCTTGGAAAGCCAATTACAAGTGGAAGATAACAGGCCAGGCCGGGTTCTTTTCCATATAACTGCCTTTGTTTATCCCTATTATCTTGTTAGTGTTCCAAGAACTTACTTTGCTTAATGATTTTATTTAACTTAAAGAGCACTTGAAGTAATATTCCATGATTTAAGGGATATATTCTCTCAAAGACAACGATCAAAGATCTTGAAACCCGCCATAACTTAGATCCTGTCTCGCTAAACTTCAAGGATAATCCCCCACTCACCCCAGTGTTGTTACATCCCAGATTAGTGGTAGTCCCGCAGCTCTTCTTGCAGTAATCCGTGGCGAACACGGTGGCAATGGCCAAGGCCAGAAGACCAAAGCAGACTAGATTCGCGATGTGGGTGCCCATTGCTGTTCTGGACTGGTTTGCTGCTGCTTCCGCGGGGACCACGGGCTTTTATGGAAACTTTATCAACATTTGATCAAATATTTACGCCGGAGTGTGTCTCATTTGTCCCAGCTGAGTCTGCCGCCACCTTTGTGTGTTGGGGGTGTTCAAATAGGTCTGCTTCCCCCCAATGCCCACTGCCCCCCAAAGACGTCACCGAGATTGGGTCTGATAAACAACCATGGAGCCGGAGCTGAAACCGAGAGTTGTTCCCCAATCTGCTCGGCATCACTGATTGTTTTTTGGTTCAACAAAAGAAATCAGCAGAATTGTAGTGAGTAATGCGCGAAGAAAAAGGAAAACAACACGGGGTGGAGTTCCAATTATCAGGAAGCCAACTTTTGGATGCCCTTCGAGGGGAAAGCTAGAAAATATCACTCTTATTTAGTTAAAAACCACAAAATGGCATAGAAACTAATAATTACTCATACGCCACCGACGCCACCATCCATTTCTAACTCTTTCAGCTTTTTGATCTTTTTTGAAAAAAGAATATGGAGGAAAATAACTTAAATAATCAAGGGATCATAGAAAAATCTTTTCCTTAGGTCTGAAAATAAATATTTTACCAAGGTCAACAGTACGTATGAGTGATATTCCAAGCTGTGTGCTAATACTGATAGGTTTCCTAGTATTTTAAGGGCCAAGAAGAAGAGTAAAGTGAAGCAAAAATAAGTAAGTAAGTAAGTAAGTAAGTAAGTAAGTAAATATAAAAACTAAGGTCAAGTAAATATTGATGAATTTGGAACATAGATTAAATTTTACACACCTTTAAAAGTGTCAAGAGTCGAAATATGCAAGGCTTTTAAATTATTTATTTATTTTCATGGATTTACACATACTTAAACTATTACATTTATTAATTTTAATCCACTTAACATTTTTATTAGATTGTTTAATACCGAAAACCCTATTAATATTATTTCCTACAAAATATTTTTCCTAAAAACAATTTCAAGTTGTAAAAACCTAGCCTACTTTTCGGCGGCTTCTTTATAATAATATTCAAGAGAGAAAAACCAAAATCTCTTGTGACCAAGGCAGCCAGAAAGTATACATGGAACTAAAAACAGGATTTGCTTAACAATTATTTATTTAAAACAGGATCTGAAAAAAGGAATCTCATAGAAAGCTTAACCTTTGCAAAATGCTTATTCCTGGAATAATACCTTCCCAAAGTGCAAACTTAGTAGATATTTGCTATTTTTTCACTAGCATGCTAATGTTTTTCTTTTTTAATTATGTATTATTTACATTTAATTGTTTCAAAGCTTTGTCTTTAGAACAATTTAAGGTCCAGCACGTGCCGGAATGACTAGTGTTTGCCCCAGCCAAATGTTAATCCAACTGGCAGTGGGAGAGACCACAAAACAAGGAGAAAAAGGCCAACAGATCGAGCTAAGTTAGCTTAGTGGGCAAGGCTCAGATATTGTTACAGCTGCTAGGAAATGCGAAAATAAACACACCCACTAACGGTTGCCTAGTAAACATTTTTTTAATTGTGATTTCTTAGCGGTGAACTTAGACATCATAAACCTCGGTGGGCTTGCACAGGCCGGAATAGTTGGCATTGGCGCCCTTCTTGCAGCCGGAGGCCTTGGTGCCAGCCTGGTAGACGGGCTGGCCAATCCAGTTGGTGGTGGCATAGTTGCAGGCCATCAGGAAATAGTTCCAGCCATCCGCCGAGTAGAAGGAGGCGGCACAACCGCAATGGGTGTTCTTCTCCTGGGCCATCGCCGTGAAGTGACCAATTTGACTGAAGGAAGGGGATTTTACACATAATTTCTAGTAAACCCCGCCATAAACAACACTCACGGTCCGCTCCAGTTGCTCGGATACTTGGCCATTATGGCCTGAGTGACATCCTTCTTCTCGTTCCACCAGGAGTTCACCGAGGACTTGATCAGCGTGGCCACCGCCATGCTGGCTATGTCGCCGGTGGTGCCGTACATGGCCAGATTCTGGCCGCTGGCCTTGAAGGTCTTGGTGTTGTGGCAGGCATCGTGCTCCATCTTGCACTGCAGCACATTGAGGGCGGCCAGCTTGGCCAGCTCCGCGTTCCATTTCATGGTGGCCATCCGCTTGGCGGGCTTGAACTTGGTCAGCAGGCCGCTGGCCAACTTGTTGCGACGCTCATTGTGCATCTTCAGGATGAGCTTAATCTGATTGGGGTTGAAGGTCAAGGCCCTGGGAGCGGGACTTGTGGGGCAGGTGGATGCAAAGGCCTAAGGAGAGGTCAAGACTTGCTAAACCTGGAAAGCCTTCCTCCTCCTCGAAGAACTCACCCCATTGTTGTTGCAGGCAATGTGCGTGGAGGTGCCGCAGAGCGTGGAATCGCAGTAGTTGGTGGCTCCTTGGACCAGGGCCAGGCTGCTCAGAGCCAGCGGCAGAAGGGCCACAAGCAGTCGCGACATCTCCGGGTATATTTTGTGACCGGCTGTTGGGGGGCCTTGGCTTTTATAGCCGCCGAGGGAACTCCACTTCTTGGCGAGAACATAACTACTTAATTTGACAATGGCCATTGTTCGATCCCGGCAGGTGTATAATATTTAATTTCTTCATTGTTCAATCCCAATATTTGTCTGCTGAATTTTCACCTTATTTTTGGCAACGCGCCTTTGCGTGGTGTACTCAAGTGCGAATCGAATCTGTTGGAATCTCAACACCTCGAAGATTGGGAGATACACATAACTTTCGGCCCTGTCATTGCACTTTGCAGACTTCGGAGAGGAGCCGGGGAGATCAAAGATAATGATTTAAAACACATGCTTCTAGTAAACATCAATTAAGGAGTTGATTTTATAATGAGAACTGCAGACACGCTAGAGTCTATATTTACACGATCCAAATTGGGAAAGCAAAGGTTTAGAACACCTGAAAGGGGGGTTCACAAGACTGCCTACTTTTAGACGAAATAATAACCTGAAGAAATTGAAAAACATTCAAAGTCTAATAAACCTGAATTCGAATTTTTAAATAAATAGTTTTCCAGGAAGTATAGCTTCCAAGAAATGTACACATTTTTATTACAGATTTAAAAAAAATAAATCAGTAAGAGAGTTCTACATCTGATAAAGACCTTAACCTTAGCTGAAGCCTACCAATCTTTTCATTAAAACAGATTTTTAGTGTGCCTTATCTCTTTCCTGCTTTGTGTTCCACACTTTGCCTGCAATATACAAGCAAAGCAACAACAGCTTATAAACTCCGTTCTGTAGCGCACGAGAGTTTTATTTTAGTTTTTAAATCACTCTCATTCGCATCTGACTCCTATCTTTTTCGCTTGCTCTCTCTTCCACGCATTGCCTGCAGTGTACAAGCAAAGCAGCAACAACCAAACAGCTTATAGGTTCTCTTTAGTAGCTAAAGAAAGAGAGTTTTATTTTAGTTTTTAAAACTCTCTCGGTTCCGGCCGACTTTAATCCCTTTATCGGCCTCTTCTTCGCGCTTTGCCTGCAATGTCCAAGCAAAGCAGGAACAATAGCTAATAGGTTATGAACATTAGAGACCTAGAGAGTAATATATTAGTTCGCTCGTTCGCCTCTGACTCCTATCTCTTTCGCTTGCTCTCTCTTCCACGCTTTAACTATAATGTACAAGCAAAGCAGCAACAATAGCTTTTAAGCTCTGTTCATTACAGAAGATATAGAGGACATATATTTTAGTTTACAAGTTCACATACTTACCCCTAATGAAAGACCTCGATTCACCCTCCCAACAAATAAAACCCCTTTTTATTTTGTATACATATACATATATATATTCATATATATATATATATTTTTGACATATTTGATATGCTGCCATTTTTTAAGTATTTTTTGTTTCTTTAGTAGGGTTCTTCTTCTGGTCTTACAATGTAGTTTTGTCAACTCTATATGCAAGTTGCCATATACATCCAATACAAGTTGCGCCGACAATTGTAGTTTCGTAATCTATATATATATATATATATATGTTGTTGTTGTCATCATAACTCTGTGTTTAGAAATAGACAGGTGGTGTCGGCTGTCTCATTGCATATAATATATATATATTTGTTGCCTTTGCTTGGCTCTTCATTTGGTACCGAAAAATAAATAGACTCGCACTCCACTCCTATAACTTCCTGTCTCTCTATTCTCTCTGTGTATATATATATATGTAGGTATTTATGCCAGCTGCTTTTGCTCTGTGTATATATATATATTTGATGCATGTGGTTTATATACTCATTTGCATAAGAAGTTTATCTGTGGGCTGTGTTTGCAGTTCTTGCTGTGGCTGTAGCTTGTGGTTGTTGTTCTCGTTTCTCATTTAATTAATAATTAGAGCTCTTGATAAATTTCACACACAAAATATTGATTTGTTTGTTTACATTTCTCTAGAATATATATTGTTTGCACAGTTTGTTTTTGTTTCTGTTTGGGTGTTTGGGTGTTGGGTTTATGGATTTCTCTCGGGGCAACAATATCAAGAATATGTGTTCTTTTTGGTTTCCTTAAACTGCTAATAATTGTAAATCATAATATTCATATTTGCTCTTAATATATCAAATGGTTTTATGTACACATACATCATTCGCAGTCGCATAGGCTGTGGTAGGAATAATCCCATTAACAATAAGTAGTTTATAATGTTTATAGCGGGGGTTTAGGCCAGAGTACATTGCAAATACTATTTAAAACTAGGACTTAAGAGATAGCAAATAAGAAATAAGAGTTAGTTGTGCAGCAGCCAACAGGGAAGAGCCACGCTCCACTCTCTGGGAAACTTAGACTACAAAATTCGCAATATAATATATTATATATCATGGAATACGTACAAAAGCCAAGCTTAGGGGGCCAGCTTTTCGATTACATAGAATGGCACGCGGGGTGGTGATCCGATCAAAGACAACGCTTGGCGTGGCAACCAAAAAAAAAAAGGTAAAGAAAATCAAAACAAAAGGGTAACTGCAGAGTTTTCTCTTTCAGCTCTAGTCTATAAATATATATTATATATTTATTTAATTTATTTACAAAACTTGTCATGCATTTAATTCGCTTTCAGATATATATACTAAGATATATTCTCGTAAATAAATAACAGAGGGGAGTCCTTAGGAGGTGCTAAGCATGGTTTCTTGTTCTTTATATAATAATAGCATTGGATACAATATATATAGTGTTTAAGTTTGCGGGATATAGTAACTGGAAACGCTTAACTGGATGTAACATACATACGTGCTTACTTAGAAGATATATATGGTAGATATATATATATAGATTCCTCCTGCATATACTAAGTATACGGAGAGAGTCTCTAGTACCTATTACCTAGGGGGGGTGCCTTCGAGCATACATAAATATATATATATTCTAGCTTTTGTTTAGTTTTGTTTACGCGTTAATTCTGTTAATTAATAGACACCATTTTGCATTTTGCAGCAATAACAACGTTTCGAGTTTCTCATTCTCACGAGCAAGTGTAAGTATCTTCCTTATCCTTTTCCTTTCCCTTTCCCTTTAAGTACTCTCAATCTTTACTCTCTTCCCCATCCACTGCAACTCCTCCAACTCCTCCAACTGGGTTTGGGTTTGGGTTTGGCGGCGGCGGCGGCCCAAACTTACTCGTTATCTTGTGCGAGGCATTGACAATGGCCAGCTCCTGCTTCGAGTCCAGGTCGCAGTCGTAGAGGCCGCTCAGCGAGTCCAGGCTGAGCAGGCGCGAGCTGGCCCGGCTGGACACCGAGGTGTCGTCCACATCCGGGGCATTGTACAGCGAATTGACATCCGAGAGGGCGCCCTCGGCATCGGTCAGCCCGGCCTCGTTCAGCAGCGAGATGTTCTCCAGCCCGGGCTCATCTGTAATATAGCCCGTGGACTCGGCACCACCTAAGATTACCTAAGATTATTCTGTGGCCAAGACCCCTTTGCTTCCCCTTGCTCACCTGTGGCCTCCTCGCGGCAATCGTCGTCCGACCACTCCGACTGGCTCTCCAGGGGATTCGAGTCCATGGACTGGTGATTGAGGTGGGCCGCCCCGTACTTTAGCTCGTCGTTTATCACATTGGCCTCCAGGTGGCCGTGCTCCTTGCGATCCCGCTCCCGCTCTGGAACCTGATCTTGATCCCTGTCCTCCGCCTCGTCGTCGCCATCGTCGTTGGGCCTGTGACTGAGGTCCGGCTGCCGCGGCTGGCGCTTCTGACGGACATCGCGACCCACCTCGTCGTCCTCAAACTCCTCGTCGGCCAGGTTGTCCTCGGTATCGTCACGCTCGTCCTGCTCCTGCTTCTGCAAATGGTTATATCGCTGCTGCTGTTGCTGCTGTTGCTGCTGTTGCTGTTGCTGCTGTTGCTGTTGCTGGTGCTGCCTCTGCTGGTGGTGGTGATGGTGATGATGGTGATGGTAGCGCGGATGCTGCCGCTGCTGCTGGCTCACTCCATCCAGACCGTCCAGGCTCTCGTGGCTGTACTGCAGCTCCTTGGAGCGCGGTCGCTGGCGGTGGGACCTCGGCGGCTGCTCCTTCACCGAGTGCATCTCCAGCAGGGCCAGAGCATGCATCTGCTGGTTGCGATTCTCGTGCAGGATCTCGCAGGACTCCGTGTCCGAGGTTTGCCTGCAAGGATAAGACTCCACTATTGACTTGGGAACTTTGTTAAAGAGAGGCAAGGGGAACTACGAACTAGGTTAGGGATCAACCGGAAACCAGCTGTTATGAAAGCGGCGAACCTGACACCACATGGCAGTCAATGGGCATGGAGAATGGAAGCAGCTCTCGCGGATCATGGCCATGATCATACTCACATTTGGCTCGACTCCGAGGGGTTCTTGTTGCGCGTTATCTCCTTGATGGCCTCCAGGCCCACCGGATGCTTGGCGATCATAAAGCTGCTGCTGCCGGGCAGCAGCTTGCCGCTGCCGGAGAGCAGTTCGTGCTCCAAGTGCTCCAGGTGCTCCTCCTGCTGCTGCTGCTGCTTGTGGTGGCTGCTGCTGTTGTTGTTGCCGGTGTTGGAGTTGCTGCCGCTGCCGCCACTGAGATTGCCATTGCTGCTGCCACTGCCACTGGCACTGCCATTGCCCGCCGCCGAGCCGGAGCCGGATCCGGAGCCCCCGGGCCCGTGGCCATTGCTGGAGCTCAGCCGGCCGTTGCTCAGGGAGTAGCTCATGTCGCGGCTGCCATTGCTGGTCGTGTGATCCGTGGTCGTGGCCGTGGTGGCCGCCAGGCAGCGGGCTCGCGTGGATTCGTTAAGCAGGCGCTGCAGTTCCCGCTCGAAGGGGGACTTGGTGGTGGCTGTGGCTACAGTTACTCCCATTCCCGTGCTGGCCGCAGTCGTGGCCTTCTGGGCATTGCTCGTCGTCGTCGTGTTGCTGGTTAATGCCTGACCCTGACTTTCGGTGGTGGAGCTCAGCTCAAAGTCGTGCTGCTCCACCACGGGCGAGGTGGGGTCCACCTGGATGTCGCAGGGATAGAGCCATTGCAGGGGATTCACCAGACCGTTGCGCTGCGGCAGGTGCTGCTGCTGGGCCAGGTGCTGCAGGTGCTGCAGGTGATGCAGCTGCCCGCCGTTGGGCAGGCGCGGCGCCGGCGGCGGCTGCTCATCACCATCGCCCTCGCCCTCGCCCTCCGTGGTCTTCGAGTAGCTCTCGTCCGAGCTGCTCATCGAGGGCGAGTGGGGCCGCGAGCTGAGGTCGTCCGTCGAGGACATGTCCCGGCTCTCCTCCAGCTCCGCCGGCGGCAGCTTCGGCAGCGGCTTCATGTACGTCCTTAGCGCTGGCTTCGGCGGCAGCTGCGGCTGCTGCTGCTGCTGGGAGTACATGG
The DNA here is from genome assembly GCA_008042535.1 of Drosophila tani. NCBI lineage: Eukaryota > Metazoa > Arthropoda > Insecta > Diptera > Drosophilidae > Drosophila > Drosophila tani. The sequence continues at coordinate 17,222 of VNJO01009874.1, read as the reverse complement.
CGTACTGGCGCTGTGGCTGCTGCAACTGCTGCTGATCCTGGGCGGGATGTGGCTGCTGATGATGCTGATGCTGCTTCTGCTGCGACAACACGGTGTGGGGAGAAGTGTAACGTGGTGGCTCGTACTTTGGCGCATGCTGCATGGGCATGATCTGGGGGCGTGGTTAGTCGGAGACGGAGATGAGCGACACAGAGAAAGAGAGAGAGAGAGAGATGTGCGGGCATGCAGAGAGCGGACACAGAGAGTTAGACACACATGGATACACACATATACATATATAGAGAGAGATATATAGAGGAGGATCTGTCCAGGGCAGGGACTTTGGCAGGAACATTGGCAGGGGTGCTGGGTTCTAGGACAAGACCAATGGGTGGAGCAAGCATGGTAACAGGGCTACTCCCACCTTAGGTAATGAATATTTTAAGCTTACAAATTCTCAAAAAAATTTGTGATTTTTTTAAAAAGTTCTTATTAATTTTATTTGGAGTTTAAACGGTAATTAAATAAAGTATCTCAGTTACTGCATTGGAGTATCACAATCGAAGTGTACAATCGAAGTCAAGTATGTGGACGAAAAGGCTATTAGCCTAATAGGCTTTAAGAAGTCGAATTTCAGTTCCTAAGTATTCTATAAAATCCAAAAAGGAAGTAAAAAAATCTTCATCCATAACCTATTTTGAAAAAAATTTAAGAAAACAAAGATGTTCACGGTCGCCAAGGTTATTTAAATCATATAAATATATATATAATAAAAACACCTTTAGACATTATCTATTGTGAAAAGGTAGACCGAAATTTCAAAAAACAGAGAGGTTCACGGTCGCCAAAACATAATTTACTTAGTTTGTACGTTATTTAAATCATAGAAATATATATAAATACTTCTATAATAAAAAAAAAAATTACTTCTATAATAAAAAAAAAACCCTTACCCATTATCTATGGTAAAAAGGTAGGCCGAAATTTCAAAAAACAGAAGTTCACGGTCGCCAAAACATTATTTTCTTTGTTTTTAAGTTATTTAAGTCATAGAAATATATACATATAAATACTTCCATAATACAAAACAATAATCCATTTACCTATTGTGAAAAAGTAGACCGAAAGCTTAAAAAACATAGAGGTTCACGGTCACCAAAACATTATTTTCTTTGTTTTAAGGTTAGTTAAATCATACAAAGAAAAATATAAAACTCTTAATATACTTATTTCACTCTTTAAATATCGGTCTATACTGATACTTTTTAGGTAATCTTCCACATTTAAGCAATTAAAAAAATTGTACTGGTGTTCACGGTCGCCAAAATAGGTTTTTCTTAATTTTTAGGTTATTTAGACCATTAAAAAAAAGTAGAAAACTCGTAAATTACTAATATCGCCATTCAAAAATCAATCTACAATGAAATGTTCAAAGAAATGTTCTACATTTAAGTTAAATTTTTACTTTATCTAAAATGTAAAATATATTAAGCTTCCTAATGCATTTTCCTGAATTTTCCAACTCTTTCAGTTGCCTTTCCTGCCATGGGTCCTCCCTAGTTGTTAGTTACGAATGGGATGAGGAGGGTCTTGGCACTTGGTTATTTGGGTTTTAGAGATTCCTCTTGGCAAGGCGATGCTGTTGTGCGGGGCTGTTCAGAGGAGGATCTCCTTGCTCCAGAGCAGGTGCTCGGCGTCTTCACTCACCTTGGCTACCGGCGCGACGCTGCTGGCATGCAATAGCGGCTCGCTCTCCCGGCAGTGGCCATAGCCCAGGCCCAGGCCCAGACTGGTGGACGATGGCGGGTTCTGGCTCTGGTGCTGGCTCTGATGCGGGTTCAGATTCGGATTCGGGAATCGGATTCGGATTCGAATGGAGGTGATGCAGTAGTGGATGATGGCCATGCTGGTTAAAGGGCGGCGCATAGGTGCGCAGATCGCGATCGCGGCGCATCATGAAGCAGTCACCGCCGCCGCCTGGCACACCCATTCCCAACCCAATCTCGGACAGATCCAGGCTGCCATGGTGCTGCTGCTGCTGCTGCGGCGGCGGCAGCTGCTCCACCTGCGGATGCCGGATGCCGCCCAGCGTGGGGTTCTCAATGATATTAAACTCGCGCAACATTACCGAAGGAACGGGCTGGTGCTGGTGCTGGTGCTGGTGCTGGAGCTGCAGCTGATGCTGGTGCTGGAGTAGGATTTGGTGCGGGTGCGGGTGCTGGAACTGTAGCTGGTGCTGGAAGGGAACGACCGCCACTGCAGCCGGCGCTGTCGACGTCGTCGTGAAGCTATGCTGCCCATGCTGCTGCTCGCCGCCGTTGTGCCCATTGCCGTTGCCATTCTCCCGGATATTGGGCAATCCGCCGTTGGCCATAAAGTTTGGCTTGTTCTGCAGCTTGCTGTTCAGCCGCTGCTGCTGCTGCTGGTGCAGATGGTGGTGCACCGGCGGCGGTGGCTGAGGCACGGACACAGGCAGGGGCATCGGCTCCAGCTGCTTCTGGTGCTGATGCTGCAGCAGCAGCTGCTGCTCCTCGCCGCCACCGCCTCCAGCTCCGGCTCCATACAAGTGACCGTTCTCCTTCTTGCTGTAGGTGTCCGTGTTGACGCGGTTCTCGGGGAACTGGGAGGCCTTCATGTAGTAATCCGGAGCATGCAGGCTCTGGGGCAAGGACATGGCGTTGCGCACCTCCCCGTTGAGGGACTTGTTGCCGCTGTCGCACAGGAAGTAGGTGACCATGTCGCCCTTGCCCTTCACCTTGATGGTGCCGCGGCACCTGCAAGGGGATAAAGTCAGTTTCCTTACTGATTAATTCTGGTTCCCCCAAAACCCACCGGAACTCAAAGTGCGATCCCACCAGGCTGTCCACCACCTCCTGCGTCACCTGCGAGTAGCCAGGCACCCCCGTGGAGTCCATGCGGCTGGCCACGTTAACGGTGTTGCCCCAGATATCGTACTGCGGCTTCCGGGCCCCAATAACGCCAGCCACAACGGGGCCAATGTTGATGCCTGAAGCGGGCTTAAGGATCAGAGGATTCCCAGAGATATATTCCCAGGGATATTACTCACCCACGCGCAGCATAAAGTTGTTGTACGAGTGACTGTTGATCTCCTGCAGGGAGAGCCGCATGGCCTTCACGTACTCGATGAGCGCGGTCATGTGACGCCTCACGGAGTTGGGGTCATTGGGCTGGATCTTGTACTCGGGTATGAGACCCACCACGGCCATGTAGGTGCTGCCCACAGTCTTGATCTTGTCGATGCCCCGAAAGCGGTCCTCCTTGAGCAACTCATCAAAGTCGGCGATGATCTCGTTCAGCAGGCGGAGGCACTCCAGGCCCTGATCAGAGCCATCCATCTCGGTGTAGAACTCATTGAAGTTCGGGACGCTGGCAAAAATGACGCCCACCTTGGCGTAGCTTTGATGGTAGAGCTCCTGCGTTGGGGAAGCAAAGGGATTGAGTGTTTCCATTTGAATTAAATTTAGCCAAGAACATAAGTCAATAAGGTAATCACTTTCATTATAAAAAATAAATTCAAATATACGAGAAAATAAAGGAAAAGAAATAAATAAATAAATAAAACTTTCCCCACAAATTTCCACATTAAAAACTAACCCATCTAGTATTGATTTCCTTTTAGAAAATCGATCACTTTGACCACAATCTGGGTCACTGTGTTATCCACAAGAGAAGCTCTTCACTTACCATATTGTTGCGGAATTGCGCATCGAGGAAATGTGCAGCCACATGAGCGGGCAGCAAATTGTGCAGAATGCGCTTGTTCGACTCCTGCAGCACATCCATCTCCTTCTTCTCCTGCGAGGCCTGCAGCTGCCAAAGGAAGTCCAGCCGGGCAGTGCCCTCCACCAGGCGTCCGTGCACCAGAATGGCAATCATGAAGATGGCAATGCGAGCCAGCGAGATCAAGTGAAGCGGAATCGAGGCGCTGCCAAGGTGGGAGAAATTAGTGGCTTTCAAAATAATAATAAACTTGGTTTGGCTGTGACCTACTTGACCCGGTTGTCGTAGCACTCAAAGATGTTTTGGTGCGACAGCTCGATGAACAAGGCGTAAATGGTGCCCATGCCCAGCACCAGCAGCGACTTGAAGATTATGGGCAACCTGTGGGCAGTTAGAGGCCATCAATTAGCTTCCTCCTCGTTTGCCAAAGGATGGATGTGGACTCACCTGAGGAACACCGAGACGGACAAGAAGGCGAAGGCGGCCGACAAGGAGACGTACTGGGGCAGGGAGCACTTGCGGTGCGAGTCGTTGGGGTAGGAGAAGAAGTGCGGGTCCAACTCCCGGCGACTAGACCAGGCGGTGGCCGTGGCATTGCCCGAGCACGGATGGTCAGAGACGCAGGTAAACTGGAGGAAAACGAGCTTAAAAAGAGCTCTCTTAAAGCCCTTTGGCTATAACTTACCACATTCACCTGCCCCACGGAGTAGATGAGTATGATCGTGAAGATCGTGATGGCCATGCGGAGGGTGAAGCTCTCCGAAATGTCCCAGATGATCCACTTCAAGCGCACGGCGAGGAGAAGCATTAGTATGGCGCTCACCCAGATGAAGGCGGTGAGGAAGAGCAGCAGCAGGATGAGGGTGCGCGGCAGGGCGGTCACCTGGAGTGCTGCCCCCAAGATGAGCAGCAGCAGGGAGCAGCCCATGGCCGTGGTGAAGCCCAGGTCAAAGTCCTTGTGGTATTCCCGTTCCATGTCGCTCTGCCGGAAGCGCAGCGTCAGCCGGTCCACGTGCTCCGACTTGTCACAGTCCACGGACCGGGCATTGATCGCCTGCGACAGGAAGCGATTCACCCGGTTGGTGGGCTGATGGTGGGCAGCCACCGAGTGACGCTTCCGGAACGGTCGCTTGAACTTGTCCGCCACCTTCGACTGCGACTGCGCGGATTCACGGATTCGGGGCGAAAAGCCATGCAAGAGGGAGCAAGAAAAGGTTGATCGTTAGTTTTGTTTGTGGCTCTCGCCGCTTTCTTTTCGCTGAAGGCGCGCCACTCGCTGAAGATTCGAGATTTAATATTAAATATTAAGAGAGAGAGAGAGAGTTCTACGTGTGTGCATTCGGGATGGACACTACATGACACACTCTACATGCTGAGAACTAAGAACTAAGAACTGAGAGGCAGCAGGCAGAGCACTAAGCATGCTGAGCGGAAAGCACGAGCACGAGCATGCACACCGGATGTCGAATGGAGTATGGAAAATGGAGAACGGAAATTAAAATGAAGGAGCGAGAGCTGGCTAGAGCTGAAGCTGACACTTTGCAGGCTTGTTGATGACACTGAACCAATTAGAAAAGCCAGGACTAGGATTTAAATAAGATTAGGCGATCTAACTATGCTCGAAAAAATATGTTTAACTTTTCCCAACTTTAAGTAATCAATCTTATGGTGATTAATGCTAGCACCCAGCTCCAAAAATGTATATATCAGCGAGTAACAGTTACTAGAAACCTATTTGAGCGAATCACCATGTAATTCTTAAGTTAAAAATAAAAATAAATAATAAATTAAAGCATATACTGGCTAACAGCTAAAGTAACTAAAGTTTGTAAATAAAATTAAGATATTACATATTTTCTACATAAATTATTGCTACTTTGCGCTTAAGTTCAGTGTCATGAAGCTTTATCAAAAGCAAATCGCAACTCAACGAAGCCTTGCACGATGCCTGACCTGATAGCAATCGCATTAACTCAACGAATGAACGAGCGAGACACAGTTACGAGTAGTTACAAGTAACACACTTATTAAAGGAATGCAAATGGACGCCACATGGACAGCACATGAACGAAACACAAACTGAACGAACGAACGGATGAACGCACCAACGATCAAAACGAACGAGTGAACGAACAAAGGAACGAGTGAACGATTGAACGATTGAACGAGTGAACGAGAGAACGAACGAACGATTGAACGACTGAAGGAACGACTGAACAAATGAACGAAAGAGATAAAGAGATTGTTGTTGGCTGCTGCTCTGCTCACTTTATTGTTCTTGTGATTGTGCCTATGAATGCGACTAATCGTACTCGCTGTAGAGTTGGGATTTGTGCCTACGGTCACTTGAACACTGCCCACACCGCCACCGCCACCACCACCTCCTCCTCCATTATTACCACCACCACCACCACTACCGCCGAGGACGACGCTGGCACCGCCGCCGACGCTGCCATAGCTCACGCCGTGCGGTGGCGGTGTTGCATGCAAGATCTTTTGCAGACGGATCACCTAGATCGGAGAAGTGTTACGTATACTTAAATAAGTCATATGTACAATAAGATCAAAGAGAGAGAGAGAGAGAGTTGCTTATCCTAGTGCTAGATTCAATAGTAGCGAGAAGTACAATTAATCGAAAAACGGTAAGTTTGGTTAGGGCGAGTAAGAAGATAACGAGAGAGGTAAAAAAGAGGCGCATTAAGGCGTAAGACCACAGTGGTGCGTATTCAATTTACTTTTTTGATTATTAAATATTTGTAGGTATCAAAAGTATCGAACTTGTCATCTGTCAAGTTATCGAATAATTAGCAAATACATTTTTTTAAATCATTAGCTTATATTATTAATTGTTTCTTTGAAACGCTATTTGATTTTATTTATCGAAAGTATCGCTTTCATAATCGATCAATTTATCGATTAATTCTCGAATAAACTGGAATACATTTTAAGTTTTTTTTCTTTATTATAATTGGTACTTAAATTAATCTATCGAAAATATTGAAGATGTTTTTGATAAAGTTATCGATCAATTATCGAATAAAGTTTTACGATAAAATTTTAATTAATTAATTTTAATCCTTTTAATCGGTATTATACGTGTCTGGTGTTGCGCCTTAGATAAAATCAAAACTCCAAACATAGTAATCATAGCGGAACTGAGTAATCGCTGGCTGTAATCGAAATAGCACTAAAATGATTGGTGAGTACAGGCTAAATTGCACAGTGGGCCAAAATAGCGGGTTAGCGGAACTCATAAAAATCAATTTGGACGCTTTCTGAGCTTTATAAGGGGCTGTCACATCCTGTGACAAATTTTGAGCTTAGATGATAAGAAATATCGATAGGATTTTCATTTTTTTTTTTATCATGAGCTTGATTTTGAACATCAATTGATTTTAATAAATTACTAATTAGGAATATTACATCATCAATTTCCTTGAAATCATATTAGCCTTAAAATACGAGGCCTAAACGAATTGAGGGTTAAAATTAAAGGAAAGATGGACAAACTTGTGGTAAAAATTATAATACCCAGTGAGGGCAAAAGGTAGGGGTTTTTATATATTTTATTCCGCAATATATAAGCTAAAAGAAAACAAACTTTGAAACAATAAGGTAACTAAATTAATTGCAAAGACATTAGTAAGGATCAACTAGTTATCTTCGGTTATCTGAGGTCAGTTGAGCGTGTTAAATCTAAATTCGATGGCGGAAATCTGCAAAACTTACACACTTCAATGCCATTTATTATCTTTGATATATATTACAACCGATGAGCCGCCAAGTAGTTCTACATTCAAACTACATTTATACAAAACAACATCGATGCAAATGCCAATAAGGAAAAAAAGAGAGAAATGTTCTCAATATACTTTACACACTACAGTTTGTTAGTAGACACAGCAGCGTACGAATTAAGTCAACCGATCTATATTTAGGCTAATGCTACAATTTTCTATATATAATTTGGATATTTATAATTGATTAATAATTATTTATAATTGAAAAGGCGACTACGTAAACGAAAGAGAGCCCACAAGGGAAAGGAAAAACCCCGGCGAAAGAAAAATATAATCGCAGCGGAAGAGGGGATTATATATATATATATATATAACATATGTATATGAATCGGCTATATATCGGTAACGGAATCGGGGGTTTCGACTGGTGGCAGAAATACTTAGGCATAGAGACACAGGAGGCAAAACTTACCGCATCCTGGAAAGAAAACGAAAGGAAACAAATCAAAGAAAGAAATGAAAAGGAGAAGTCGGACCGGATCCGATTGGATCCTTATATTCCGATATAAGTAGTACCGATACACACCAAGCCAATACCACCACCAACCGTGATCCCGTGATCTTGAGCCCCCAAACCCAGCCCGGACATGCACAGAACTGGAACTGGAACTGGAACTTCAACTTAAACTTAAAACTAAACTTAAACTATAACTGAAACTAAAACTGCAACTAAAACTGGAGCTACGACAACAGAACACAACCGAGCTACAGGACAACTGCCTCTATGTATGCGAAACTCGCCCCAACTTGGCTCCGACCGAGTGCCGACCCCTGAGAGAGTTGCCAGGTGGTGGACATCACTTACCTTGCGCGATCCCTTCTCCGACACCTGTACGCCCGTGCCGCTGTTTGCCTCGCAGCTGCTGCCCCGTGCCACGCCCGCTCCCAGGCCCACGTTACCAACACCGCCGCCCAAGGCGCTGGCCGCCGAGGGAAACGATCCGGTGGCTATGTTGGAGAAGGGCACGGGCTCCGAGAACTTGATCGTGTGCAGCAGCTGCATGACCACATTGGAGACGTTCCTGAAGGAGAGCTTTCGCCGACTGCCGATGGCGGATCGAACTCCGAGTGTGTTGAGCATCAGCGGCTGTGGAAATGGAGGAGATTAGTTCAGGAATCTCCTTAAAGAAGGAGTATCTACTGTAACCCACCTTCCTTCGATGCGGCGGCGGCACTATAAAGAATGTATCCACGCCATGATCGCGTAGGTACGAGGATCGCTCATCTCCGTGCCCAGCTTCCACCTCGTATTCCCCGGACAGCGAGTCCAGGGTGGCACGGGTCACATGCACCCGCCCTGGCTCACCGCCCGACTCCATGTGATTGGCCAAAGTCACATCGTTGGACCACACATCGAACTGCCATTTGCGGAGTCCAAGAACGCCGCAAAGCACTCGGCCCGTGTGGATGCCCACGCGCATGTTCAGGATCACATCGGTGGCCTCCACCACGGTGCTGTCAAGGAGAGGATGGAATTAAGCATAGGAAAAATTAAAGGAAATTAAGAAAGGGTTAAGTATAAATCAAAGACTTATTCAGGTTATCGATAACTTGATCGATTAATTATTCATTACCGACTGTGCTTTTTATAATCATTTTTTAATTGTTATTAGACAATTTGTCTTTATTTATAAAATGTATCAACCAGTTTATCGATAAAGTTATCGATTAATTATCAAATGCGCTTTAATATTTTTTTTAAATTGTTTTTCCATTTAGATCGGCACTTATCGTCATTTATAAAAATTATTAAACAGTTCATCGATTAATTATCGATAAAGTTGTCGATTAATTATCGATAAAGTTATCGATTAATTATCTAATGTAGTTTTACAAGAAAATGTTAAGTATAAATCAAAAACTTAGTTAGGTTATCGGGTAATTATTGAATGTGCTTGTATTATCCTTTTTTATAGCTTTTTCATTTAGATAATTTAGATCTTTACTTACAAAAAAATAGCAAACAGTTTATCGATAAAGTTATCGATTCGTTATCAAATGTGCTTTTATAATCCTATTTTAATTGTTATTCCGTTTAGATCGACATTTGTCTTTATCTAGACCGGCGTTTGTCTTTCTTTTTAAAATGTATCAAACACATTATCGATATAGCTATGGATTACGAATAGGTTAAGTATGTATAAATCAAAATCTTAGACCAATAAATAATCGGAATATAAAGAAGCTTTTCTCTATCTTTTTAAGTTTCATTGCAGCTTTTAATATGATTTATTGATTATCTCATCAATTATCGCATGATAAGTATGTCAATTAGGCTTTGAAACTGCCAATATGAGTTAAAGGTCTTAATTGCTTATCAAAAAATATTACTAATTTATAATAAACTCAACAAAAAAGAAGAACTGTCACAAGCCTCAACTTAAATCAACTAAAATTATGGAAAATAACCGACAAACTTAAGCCCAAACTTAAGTACGTAATACGTAATACTACGTAATACTTTCAAGACCCCCAAAGCTATTACTCACGCAATGGCATCGATCATGTCTAGACCCATTTCGACGGCGCACTTGGCATGATCCTTCCTGGGCTCTGGCAAGCCGGAAACGCAGTAATAACAATCGCCCAGGATCTTGATTCGCAGACAATGGTTGTCGTGGGCCAACTGATCGAAGCGGCCGAAGAGCTCGTTGAGCAACCGCACCAGCTCCTGGGCACTGCACTGCGAGGAGAGCACGGTGAAGCCAACAATGTCCGCGAAAAGAATGCTGACATTCTCGTGCTTCTGGATGTAGATGCGATGGAACTGCCCGGCCACCGGCGACAGGATGTCGTTCTTCATCTGCATGGCCACGTGCTGCGGCAGCACGGACAGCAGCAGCCGCTCCAGCTTCTCGTTCTCATCCTGGATCTCCAGCCGGGAGGCAATGCAGTTCCTGGTATCGAGGAACGTCCGCCGCTGGGCCCGCTCCATCATGATGTTCACCACCAAACCGGCCACATTTACCCCGATAAAGATGACAATGTTGGCTATCAGCTGGTTGTACTCCAGATAGCGCAGCGCATCCGTGAAGATCTTGTAGACGGTCAGGCTGATGTGCACGGAGGGCAGGGCGATGCCAAAGGCCACCGCCTCCCAGATCTGCAGCGGCATCATGGCGTAGGCCAGAAAGACCACAAACACTATCTGCCAGACGCCCTCGGCCATCACCTCCTTGGTGTCCACCGGAAAGACGCTGCCCAGCGTGGGCATCGACACCACACAGATGCTGGCGGTGAAGAGCAGGATGCCATAGCACAGGGTGGGCAGGTGATGGTCCTTGATCACGGAGCATTGCAGCAGGACCAGGACCACGGCAAACAATACGCAGACAATCGCATTGAAGATGTTCTGTGAGGGGGTTTTTTTTTCAGATTTATACAAGAAGGAGTTAGTAAAGGGGCTTAACTCACATGAAAGGTGGCCGCATTATTGAAGGCCAGCGACAGCGCGGCCATCACGCCGCAGAGGACAACGACCAGCGCCACCACGCCCAGCACCGAGAAGCGCTGCAGCTTGAGCGTGTACCGCTGATAGAGGCATTCCAACTCATCGTTCTCGAAGCGCAGCGTGTTGAGCGGGCGGCCGCGCGTCGCCTTCACGGCATGGTCCATGCAGAGCCGCCGCCGCCGCTAAGCGGCTACTTCCGACGCCTGCCAAGGGGATTGGGAGCCAGCCGAGTCCAGGAGCTGCAAATGGAGGATAAGGAAAAGCGTTAAGTACATAAAATAAATAAATAAATATTTTTAAAAATATTTAAAACAATTTAAAAGTTAATTTCATATTTTTTCTACATTTTAATTGAGTTCCCTCCCTGTAAACCCCAGCCAGGTGACCTTGAGGCTACGCTGGCCCTGTAAAATCGGGAAGTGGAAGGTGGACACACGATGACACGCAACCAATGGAGGGGAAAATGTCCACCGCCGTGCCGGCACCGCCACACACGCTTCGGCGCTGCGGAATCGCTTAAAATAAAATTTTCCCATTTTGCTAAACAAAAAAAAAGCACACATATTCGCTAAAAATAAGTAAGCGGACGTAGAAGCTGCTGGCGAGAAATCAATCAATGTTCAGCAGCTCAGCTATGTACATTTCCCACTGGCCAGTGGCCCACGCTCTCTCCCTCAATATCTCGAGGGATTGGCATCTCTGGGATCTGGCCAGAGATAACTTTGGGGTTCTGCGCTGACAGGCGCGCCTTTCGGTTGGAAGATTAATTGCGATTTGTATGCGGCAATCCGTTAAATTCATTGAAATATTATGCACAAATTAATTTCGCAAATAAAATCCGTAATTAGCCGGCTTTAACGAGTGCAGCGTGGAATATTTGGCCGCCGCCGCCAATGGATCGATGTCTATATTCGGCTCTGCCCCGAGACGTTAAATCAATTAGGCATGAAAACATTTATAGACATCGTGGAACATTGCCACACCACAGCAGCCCCAGCAGCACCAGCAGCCACGGCAACAGCTGCCCCAAAGCTGAGCCAACCAACGGTGGCAAGGTGTCGCCTGGCATGGCCAACTCCTTTGGCCCATACACTAAATCCAGTGTTAATGGGGGCAAAGGGTTCTGTTGGTGAAGAATCCCACGGGGGTTAGGTGTTCCTCTCACATTTTCGATATTATTTGAGATATTAATATTTCTGGAAGGATTTTTATAAGCCTGTTAAGGTTATAGAAATGAATTACGGTTAGATTTGAATTCTTTTTTCGATTTGTTCCTTTTTATACCCTTGCAGAGGGTATTATAATTTTGACCAGATGTTTGCAACGCAGTGAAGAAGGCATCTCCGACTCCATAAAGTATATATATTCTTGATCAGCATCACCAGCCGAGTCGATCTAGCCATGTCCGTCTGTCTGTCCGTCTGTCTGTCTGTCTGTCTGTCCGTCTGTCGGTTTCTACGCGAACAAGTCTCTCAGTTTTTGAGCTATCTAGCTGAAATGTTCAGCATAGTCTTATTTCTGTAGCACGCAGTATATATGTCGGAACGACCGGAATCGGACTACTATATCCTATAGCTGCCATAGGAATGATGGCGAAATAAATGTAAAAAAAATTTTAACTTCTCTGTTTTTCAACGTATTTTAACAAATTTTGAGATATAGCAGTTTTTCATGGTTCTAGAATTACGGTTTTAATTTCATTAAGATCTGACCACTATATCATATAGCTGCCATAGAATCGATCGGTCCATTTATATGAAAATGTAAAATTCTACATGTAAAATGTAAAATTTACAAAATTCGATGTTTTTTCAACATTACTAAGATGGTTCGATTTTCAATGATCCAATTACAGACTGCAAGGGTATACCAACTTCGGTTTACCGAAGTTAGCTTTCTTTCTCGTTTTAGTTTATCATAAGCACTAAAGGCTATGCAAATTTTGCTGGCATTTTCTATAACAGATTAACCCAAACAAATAAATGCAGGGTATATGTACTTATAAAACAATTTAAAATAAATATAACATAATTAATAATTAAATAAATAATAATAAATTATAATAAAGCATAAGATGAAAAGCGGTGAATAATCTCATGTTGAATAATTGAAAAAATAAGTGATGTACCAATTAAAAACCTTAAAAAGAAAAAATAATAAATAAAAATAAATACATAAAAATAATAAATTGTATTTAATCATATTTACGTATGGGATATGATTAATCCCTTGTTGAAAATTTGGAAAAAAAAAATAAAAAAAGCTGAATAAAAAAATAAATTATAGTAATATTCTATAGGATGTGAAAATGTACTATAGGATGTGAATAATAATAATTGAAAAGAGTTAGTGAAGTACTAATATAAAGACTAAAACAAAAAAAAAAAAACAAATAAAAAAAATGAAAATAAAACCCATATTTTAAAATTTGTTAAACAAATAATAATAAATTATAATTAAGTAAGGCAAGTGAATAATCCCTTTTAAATAATTTAAAAAAAGTAAGGAACGTACTAATAAAAAATAAAAAAAACTAATAATAGGCAGAGCTCCCTCTATTTAAATTCACCCAGAGTTCCTAATATCCAGCTTATGCTTAATAATCTACTTGAAAGCTTAGCAAAGTTCAATATTTCCATCTCTATTATTTTATTTATTTACCCCCACGTATCCTACTTGATCCTGCCACCATCACTTGCTGTTCAACGAACTGTGCGAATGAGCTGCCATTGTACTCCATACTCCAAGCACTCTGGAACCAGCTGGATCTGGCCAGGCCCTGTGTTTGAACAGTTTGCCAGCAACGATCCGGCGACAATTAGACGTCAACATGGATCTTTCCTTTGTTTTTATGGCAGCAGTTTGTCAGTCAGTCAGTCCGGCAGTTTGTCAGTCAGTCAGTCAGTCCGGCAGTCACACAGTTGGCTTATTCGCTGATCTGCCGTCAATTTGTTTGCTCGCGCGCTTGTTTGTTTGCTTATGTGGGCTGATGGCTGCTGCTGCTGCTTGGATCATATTTGATGTACGCATTTAGAATTTGCATTTCGCAGCGACATTAATATAATGAGACGTGAATATTTTCAATTTGCGTCCACGTACGAGTACGAACTCGCACTCGAACTGGTACTGGTACTGGTACTCGTCGTAGTCGTAGTCGCAACAACTTAATGGCTTCAACGCTCGCTTCTGTGTGTGGGCTTGTCCAAAATATTCTATTTGCGGCACGCCAAGTGCTCGGGGCATATATTTCCGAGTTATGCAAGTGTAAATACGTGTGTGCGCTTCCTCGCACTGCTGCAGGTCTGCTCACAAGGCAGAAATCACAAATCAGAGAATCAACGGATTCGCTGTTGCTGTTGCTTTTTCTGCCATAATAAATTCACGTCAACAAACAGGGAATTTCGTGCGTATTTTGGAAATTATATATTTATGTGTCCTACATAAATTGCGCCAGCCGTTCTTGATGCCGATGCCGCGAAATGAATTAAATGAACTCAAGTGCTATAAGCACTTTTGTCAGTTCGCAAACGATTGGCGAATGGAATGGAATTGGCGAGGAATACTGGGGCTTCCAAGCAGACTAAGTAAACTCATTGATTCCATAAAAAAATCAGCAGAAAAACCCACATGAAATAATAATAAAAATGTTTAAAATGTTTTGGGCTTTTAAGGAAAATATATTAACGCTTATTTAATGGATTTACAATTTCTTCTAACTCGAAATAGTATTTATAGCAAAAATCTCTCTAAACAAATATCCAAACTTTGCATTAAAATATAAAAAATTATTTATTAAAATCCCAAGTTAACTTTGTTAAAGCTACCTTAGTTGTTTCTCAACCTAACCTGGTTAGAGTCTTCCTAAGTACCACTTTTAAGGACCTTCCTCAATATTTAGCATGGTTACCCTACTTTTGCAGCTAGAACCCGTTGGGAATTCTAATAGAATACTTATGAAAGAGCCCCTAGCTTGTTTTCAACTTAGTTATGCTCCAGACTAAATGATCGAACTCTCTAATCCTAGATGCTATGCATATATTCTTGGGAAATCTACAAAGTAGTGACTACATTTTTGTTCGCTTATAATTCCCAATTAGCAAGTCATCGCTGCTGATATATAAAAGTCTTTCTTTTCTTCTCGGAAAAATGAACATTATTTTCCGAATTATATACGGTGAGCAAGCTGAGCTGCCTTTAGCCACGGATTTTCAAAAACTTAATGCGGTTTTTCTTTGATTCTTTGTTGTTCTTTGTTTTCCGAGGGCCGCCATATCCCTCGAGCAGCGAAAACATGACATTTTCCTGTGTTTTGCGCTTGTTTCCGCTTGACGGACACGAGCGGTCCATTGACAGGCAGCCAGCGAGTCAGCCACTGCCACTGCCTCACCATCAGCATCAGCATCGGCATCGGCATCAGCAGCCGCATCAAGGAGATCAGAGTCCAAAGAGGCTTCGGCTTCTTGCCAACTTTGTAGCCGTCGTTGTGTTCAATTAAGGGACCACGCCCCCACTCACTCGAGAGGCTAAGTTCAGTGTCAATCAGCGGAGGCGGACGAGGACTTGCACTGCAAGTGATTCTGGGATGCAGTGATTCCTCCCGATTGATTTTCCATTCCCCATCAATTGACAGCAATTAAGTTTGCAACACTTTGATGGGCTTCGGCATTAATCGAGGGAGCATAGGGAAATCATCATTCATAGCGTAATCATCATCTGTATCATCATCATCATCGCCATCATTGCCGCTCTCGTAATATAATCAATCAAATTTCAATTTCCAATTTTCGCTTTCGTCGTCGTCGTCTGGCGCCCGGAAAACAAATTAAGGCAAAAAGCCATAGAAAAGTCGATGCAGCAGCAACCAAAATGACGCAAGCTGAAATATTTTGCCAGGAAAAACCAAAAAAAAAAAAAGGAAATGACAAAGTTTTCGGTTATATATATATAAATATATGCATATATATAGACATGGCCATTTAAAGCGGTTTTTATGGCCCACTAAACTGATTGGATTTCGATGCATTTCACGTTTTTCAAAGGGTATGTCCGGTAAGTGCAGCAAATTAACAGTTTCCGGGCCAGAGCCCGAAACTTGACCAATAAAAACCCAATTAGTATTCATAAATATCTCATAGAAGCCACCCCCCAAGTAAACTAAGGGAAATGGCCCACCCCTCCATTGATTATTACAGAAAAAGCCCAGCCCATCTATCAAATTAAGCAAAACTCTTGCCAAAACCCATTCGCACTCATCCGCCATGTGGTACGGCCATACCTCTGTCCAATCTAGCCATCCATTGCCAACAAAAAGGCCACGAAAATTGTGTTAAAGCAAAGTTTCCAACTGCAATATTCCTTGATGGACAACAAAGTTGCCTCATCCGCTTTGCCAAAGGCTGGCCGAAAAACGAATTATATGTATATGTATATTTTGGCCGGTCACCGCCATCGTGTTCATGTTTTTCCCCCTTTTTTCCGGACTGCCGAAAGTGGGAAAGACAAAATCAATTAGTGGATCCGTTGCGGACACAAAATAATTTGATTATCCGCATCTAAAATGTTCTTTGCTGCTGCCACTTATTTTTTGGTTATTGTTTTTGCCATTGCCATTTAAGTAGGCTATCTATCGGGTGGACACCCGACCACCTCCCAGTCCCAGCCCCATTCTCGGGCCCCCTTTGCAGCCAAATCAGTTTGGCCCCCTTTGGTGACCCCCCAAAAAAAAATAAGGGAGGGAGAAGGAATTTGGCGGCAGACAAAATTTTGTGGCGCGTCAAGGAACTCGTATATGTGAGTCAAGTCCCTGTCCTGCTGCCTATTCCAAAAGCCACCCCGCCAGCAAATGGCCTCTAAAAAAAAATACAAATAAATATGTAACAAAGTCCGAATTTATCCTTAAACAATTCCTAATTAAAGTAGTCTCTTTAAATTAGAACAATGCAAAATTAACAAAAAGTTATGATAAAAAATAATCAAATATATGAAGTAAATAAATACAACAAAATTATAATAATTAAAAATATTTTAATTGAAAAAACAATAAATAAAAATCTTAATAATTAAGAAAAAAGTATAATATAATAATATAAAAAAAATTAAACAAATAAAGAAAAAATAAACAAATCTATTATTTAAACTTATGAAACACATTATCAAATTGATTTAATTGTATTTCCTTTGTTTTCCATGTAAATATCATATCTTTAATACCAAGACCCTCATTTCATGGCAATATTTTTTTTCTGTGCATA
>VNJO01009858.1:0-12928 GCA_008042535.1 Drosophila tani | reverse complement strand
AATCAAAACAGTGGGTAGAAGCTGGTGGAACTGCTCCAAAGCGTCCAAAAACGCAATATTCTGAGTGCAAGGTTATTGCGACAGTTTTTTGGGATGTTCGCGGTATTATCCATATTGACTACTTGGAGAAAGGAAAAACAATCAATGGTCAATACTATAGTAATTTATTGGATCGGTTTGATGCAGATCTCAAAGCTAAACGACCACATTTGGCTAAAAAGAAAATTATTTTTCACCAAGACAATGCACCAGCTCACAAAGCGATCAAAACCACGAGCAAAATAACTGAATTGCTGTCTGAATTGGTTCCCCACCCACCCTATTCTCCAGATATGCCTCCCCGTGATTACTATTTGTTTCCAAACCTCAAGAGATGGCTCGCTGGTAAGCGATTCTACTCAAATGAAGAAATTATTGCTGAAACAAACGCTTAATTTGAGAAGTTTTTTGCCGACTACTATAAGAAAGGCATTGAGCTTTTAGAAACTCGCTAGAACAAGTGTATTGAGCTGAAAGGAAACTATGTTGAAGAATAAATGTTAATCCTCGCATAAAAATATTGTCTTATTGTCTAGGTCCGGGACTTTTCTAACAACCTAGTACATTTGTACGTTACGGTTCAAAACATGAACAAAACTATTCTTTTGTAACATAGACGTGATTTTTTTAATGATTTTTAAATCAAATGTAATCATCCAAAAAGCGTAGCTCCTTATCCTTAATACATGCTTAATAGGTTGAACAATTGTCTATCATATGCTTTTTAAATTATTCGAATATCTTGCTTGGTTCAAAAGTTATTAATTTTGCAACGATGAAACTCAAATGGCCCCTCTGTGAGTCGGAGATGCTTTCTTCTGCCTGTTACACACAATCGCGACTTGCACGAAGCTATACTACCCTTTTACTCTATGGGTACCGGGTGTATTTACAGCTAGGTCTCGAGCCCGCGTTTTACATTTTAAGGTTCTGAAGCATTATTTAATATGACAATCGTCCTTTTAGTCGATCATAAGTGGATGAAATATATTTTATGTATGTTATGTTCGTTTTCACTATAATATTATTTCCTGTCTAAAGTAAAACTTCTAATAATATTATATTATCCAGATTCAACTATTTTTGGGATTTGTTAAGGATATCTATACAAATCTGCCCAACCATCTTACATCTATCTTCGAAACATCGAGTGATATTTGGATCAACGATTTAAAGGATTTAAACATCGAAGTGCTGTTATCTGAAGCATATTCCGTAAAAACTATTCATGTCGAAAAGACACTTGAAGCAAACTCGCAACAACTCGTAAGTACTATTTCATTTTTAGCTTGTTCTTGGCGATTTCCCAACAAAAACCACGCAAAAACCCTCCAAACCCTCTTGGGAAAACCCACCCTAATAACGAGAAAGAAAGCTAACTTCGGTAAACCGAAGTTGGAATACCCTTGCAGTCTGCAATAGGATCATTGAAAATCGAATCATTTTAGTAATGTTGAAAAAACATCGAATTTTGTAAATTTTACATTTTACATGTAGAATTTTACATTTTCATATAAATCGACCGATCGCTTCTATGGCAGCTATATAATATAGTGGTCCGATCTTAATAAAATTAATACCGTAATTCTAGAAGCATAAGAACAGCTATATCTCAAAAATTATAGAAATACGTTGCAAAACTGAGAAGCTATTTTTTTTTTTATATTAATTTCGCCATCATTCCTATGGCAGCTATAGGATATTGTAGTCCGACTCCGGTCGAATATATATACTTTATGGGGTCAGAGATGCCTCCTTCACTGCGTTGCAAACATCTGGTCAAAATTATAATACCCTCTGCAAGGGTATAAAAAGGTTCAGCACTGCTTTTTTGGCGGTCAGCGAAATGATTCTCTTTGATTATTTGGTGAGGTGGGGGTCTTGTACAATGATAACGTAATATCAACATATATTATAAATAGGTTTTTTTTTTGTGAATTTGTATTTTGGGTCTTCTTCAATTATTACTCTTGATTGCATAGAGTGTCAAAAATCATCAAAAACCTGATTACGTGATATATATGGACAGTCCTTTGATAACAAAATTAATTTTTAAATAAAACTCAGTATCATTTTGAAGTCCATTTTTTCATAAAAATCCTTGCGCATAACATACACCTGCAAAAAAAATAATACAACCGAAACCACAAGTTTCGTTTCATTTTAATAAGTTGTCCAGCTCACAATTTTACTTTAGGGAATTGTGGAACACTCTTTTAGAAATAGGAGGCAATAGCTAATCTAGGAATGAGGCTAAAATTATAGTCATATCTTAACTTTTCAAGTTATTTACGAAACGTTCCCAAAATTTATAAAAATTGGGGAAAAAAATAAGTAATAGCCCCAATATTAGAAAATGACAAAACCGTAAAAAAATCTTATTGAACTACTGAAATTTATTTATCTTCTTCATGTAGTATTGAATTAAGTATCATTTATAGCCAATAACAGATGTAAAGCCCCTTGGAATAAAGTCAAGAAGGTCCTGGCATTGCTTTCTGGGAAATTTTACTTCAGGATTCATTAATTTGTTTCCAATGTGGTCTGATGGTGATTGACTTAAAACCAGTAACTTCTCTATTATTATTTGACACTAACACAGAGCTGCTCCTTTGCTTGTATCCTGTTTTGTGTTGTAATAACAAACTTTCACGCGGAATTTTATTACAGATTCATTAAATTGTTAACAGAAATATAAAAAAAAAATATTTGAAACCAAATCTTTCTCTCCAGCCGGAATAATTGAAACTTAAAAACGCGAGGTGCAATCTGTGATAAGAACATCAGCTTTTAAGCAGAATTCATTATGTTTCCATTCTGCTTACTTGAATTTATTTTTCTCCTACGCGGGTCGAAAGTAAAATTTTCAGGGTGTAATATAATTTTGATAAGCACCTTAATTACAAAAAATCTTCATAATCCATATCTGGCGTGTTAGCAATTCTGCAGCGTTTTTCGGTTATGAGCTTTTTAGCAATTTAAAAGGCCTTTTCGGATGCTGCAGTGCTTGCAGGTATGGCTAATAGCTTGCAACTTGCTTTAAATAATAATGGAAATTGGTCTTTTTTATTGATTTATGATTTATTTTTGTCAACTTACATCTCCTTGAATATTTGTAGCACTTTCAGTGAGATCAGTACGAAAGTTGTACAGGCTTTTTTTTGACATATTGAATGAGTACAGTATTTTTGAGAACACCAGACTACTGTACAGTACTATATACTTTATAAATGTATTCATGCAGGTCTCTAGTTTGTACCTACTCCATAGTAGAAAAAGCAGGCCTATATCAGTACACTTGGACCTCCAAGCTTAATGGCTGTTGTGGTATAGCGAGGTTGGTGCTTTGTGCTTTTTAGACGTCGGACATATGATCGAGATCCCTAAAAAAAAAACCCACTGTGCTCTTATCTGACCACAAAAAATTCCATAAGTTTTGGTATTTATGTCGAATTTTCATGCTCCAAGGCTAGTGCCCTGTGTCTAGCAATATGTCTCGGACTTAAAGGTGGGTTTTTTTTTGGGCTGCAGACATTTGAATTATGTAGCCTGAGATATGTATGTATGCGTGAACTGTTTGCTATATTGCATCCGTTTCTAGGCTACTTTTAAGCTCAGTAGAAGACTTGAAGGGATTCACCTTGCTCCCAGGAACAACCTATTGAGATAAAAAGAGGTCATAAATGGTTTTTGTTCACGTTTTCTGTCGCTGCCTTCCATTTTATGACATTTTAGATTATTTTATTAGAATATCTTACCAATTAATCAACTTCATTTGTTCGTATTATTTTTTATACCCGGTACCCATAGGGTACAAGGGTATTATAAGTTAGTGCCAACCGAGAATGTATGGCATCTCCGACCCCATAAAGTATATATATTCTTGATCAGCATCGCCAGCCGAGTCGATTCAGCAATTATCGTCTGTCCGTCTGTCTGTCCGTCTGTCTGTCCGTCTGTCTGTTCGTGTGAAACAACATATCTCAGAGACTATAAGAGCTAGAGTTACCAAATTTGGTGACAACATTGGAATCTGTTGCAAGCAGATCAAGTTTGTATTAAAATTTGGCCACGCCCACTTCCGCCCCCAAAAATCATAAGAGACGTTATATAAGCTATAATCGTGATTTCCGGCTTAAAGTAAATAGATATAATAAATAAGTAGGCATTCGCGGACGTGTTCTGAAAATTTGAGAAAAATCGGATGGTAAACTTGAAAGTTATTAAACTATAAAGATTCTGTGTATGCTTATTCTTTTTCTCTCTCTCAAAAGCTAAGAACTCAGACACTTGAAAAGGGTTCCGTAGCATTGAGTCAAAACAAGTCAATAGTCACCCTCTCCCTCTATAGCACTCAGGAATACTTTCCGGGTGTCTGAGCACATAGCTTTTAAGAGAGAGTGTCAGTTCGTGTGGCGCAACATGTCCCTAGCAACATTTGTCTTTTTTGGGTGTTGCTCAACATGTTTCTAGCAACTTTTGTCTTCATTTCCCAACATTTTCGTTTTTACATCTTCATGTCTAATTTAATTTAACCCACAATGCTTTGGGTGCCGGGTATCTCACAGTCGGTCACTTTCCCACTTCCCCACGCTTTTCCGCAGTGCACTGCGTTCCACGTGCTATTATAATATTTTGTTCCATTTTTTAGGATCAAAACAATGAAATCATAATTAAAGAATTTATTAAAAAATGTTCTAGTGGTGCTATTATTTTTTCGGTATTTTTGACTGTTATTTTAAACAAAATTAAAAAAAAAAATAGAATAATAGCATATTTTAAGGCTAGGGGGAATACTAAACAATAAAATAAAAATCTAAATTCAAGAAAACCAAGTATAATTAAACTTTTTTTATCAAGAATAAAATGTGCTCCAACGCACACTGGGGTAACAGAACCAATTTCGGCGCTTAATGTTTTTTTTTTTGATTTCGCCAAAATGTTTGATACCAACTTAAAGTACATAAAATACCCTTTTAATTTCTGTAAAGCATTTTGATTTATATTTTACATGACCACCAGAATCCTTTCACAAAGCTACACTTTTTTTTCTCCAAATTCTAGTTGAAAATAAAAAGTACACATTGTCTTCATTTCGAATCTGTCAATTCGAATCTGTCAATTCGAATCTGTCATTTTTTTTTTTTTATTATTTTTTTTTTAATTTTTTTTTTTTTTTATTTGCATATGTATAAGAAACTAAGGGTCCCTTACCAAAGTAGCTCCTGTGAGTAAAAAACTTATTTAATTTCAATCAATTGGAGCTTAAAATTTTTGTTTTCTTAATAGGTTAAGTTATAAATACACAAAAAACTTTAACAGTCGCGCAAAAACTGGTAAATACTTACTTCAAAGTTTAAAATATTATTTGAATAGCAAATAGTAATCGAACTGCCTTGTATCGATATTAAACTATCGAAATTGAGAAGCTTAAAAAAGAAGAAGAATGAACTAGGTCCTCTTTCGTTTTGAGTAAACATATCATATTATATTAATTTACCATATGTTAAGCTTCCTGTAAATTTATTTTGATTAAAATCTTCTTTAAAAATGTATTATGAATATAAAACATATTTATATTTTTTCATTTTTTTAATTTTCATTTTTAGTTTTTCCATTTTGTATTTTAAAAATGGGTTTAAACCAGGGGTCGGCACGGCCCTATCCCGGGGGATAGGAAATTTCTCAGTCGGCGTCGCTGCCTCTCATGCACAGTATAAACGTTCGTGTGACGTCGGCACAGGTCTTCGGCTTCGCTCTAGTGCTGCCGCATTGTCATGTTCTAGCTAAATCTAGCCGTTTTTAGCGTGAAATAGCTGTTTTTTAAGTTATAGCTAGTTATTATGCATATAAAAAAAAGTTAGCTTACTTACTTATGAAAGATTTTTCACATACACAAATGCAGTGTTGGCATGTCAATGTAATGGTGCGGACCCCTGGTTTAAACTGCTAAAGGCTAACTAATTTTAAGCGAATATACCGTAAAATAGTATAATTATAGTGTAATCTAATTTTTATATATTAAAAAAATTATCTATCACGCTTAGTTGATTTGATCGCCATTTTTGTCTCTGTTACCCCACTGTGCAACGGTGGTATTTTTTTGTTTTTTTTAACTGTACATGATTCCGGAACAAGGTTAGGTTAACCCGGACGGCCATCATGGGGCCAATATGGCCCCTAGTTGTCCGGATGGGTTTGTATGGACCTGACGAATTTTTACGACATTTTACCTAAAGGATCGAGGTGTTTTTCGCAAATTCATGTAGTTCGCCTGGTTTCCTCTTGGAGGCATCTTCTAGTGATGCCAATACTGGGGCGCCTAGGTATCTGATCCTTGCCCGTGAAAGGGCGGGAAACTTGCAGATAAGGTGCTCCAAGGTTTTAATTGCCTCGGATTCATCATATTTTCAGCAGTTGCCATTAACTGTGTGCGTCGCAGCAAGGCAGTGATCCGTTAGGAATCCCACTAGCAGTCTGCAGTCTTTTCGTGGTAGATGCAGTAGGTATTGGCTGAGTTTTTCGCTGCGCTCTTTGCACATGGTTTTTTGAGATTTCGCAGGTTGTGGAATTCCTCCACCTTCCTTTAGTTCGCGGGTCTGCCCGTCTCTCTAGCTCGCTTTGGAGCGATCTTGAGGAAGCAGGCACGTTCTCCACTCTGTCATTCGCCAGGCTGACGCCTTTCTTTGCAAGATCGTCCGCCGCCTCGTTACCATCAATGGCTGTAGATCCGCACTTACTTAGTGATGCTGAGGATGCCTAGTACCTCCCTGCTCGCCATTATATTTTTGGAACAGACCGCTGACGACTGCTTGGCTGTCGACTAATAGGTTCACCGCCTCGTATTGGCGGCTTATACACTACGCGGCCTCTGCTGCTTTCCTGATGGCGAAGACTTCTGCCTGGAATATGCTGCATTGGCTCGGTAGCTTATATGACGCCCTTATCTCAGGGTCTGTACAATATATGCCCGCTCCTACTCCTCCTTCCATCTTTGAGACGTCGGTTTAAATGGTTTTCCTGACAGTTTTTCCAGAGCGTTTTTCCAGTCGTCCGGTCCCATGAATGTTGTTGTTTTGACATCCGGGTAAGTTCTGGGTAACATGTAGTCAGATATATGGTACTGATCATGTTTCGCCCAATTGAACTATGCCCGAATCCCTGTAGCTATATGTTCCCGGCTGCAACTAGGCGTTGTGCCTTTCCTGCAGTTAGTTGCGCGTGAATATCTATGGTGTCGATACGGAGATAGTTTCGAGCGCTTTTGTTGGGGTAGACCCTAGCGCCCCTGAGTTTTCTCCATAATGCTGTTATTCGTCCTCTTTTTCATGGCCTGCCACCACACTAAGACTCCAGCAAAGCAAAGCAAAGTCGACCGCATCACCGATATGTAAATCCAATGCATTAGAGCAGGTGATAGGCCCCATGTGCAGCTAAGCATCTTCTTGGGTGCGTATAGAGCTATGACGGCCTTTTTCAACCTCTCCATTACATTGGGTTTCCATGCTAGTTTGCTATCCAGTATTATGCCAAGGTATTTGTGTTTTCGGGGTCAGCCTGGTTGAGTTGATTTCGGGGCGGTACCTTGTATCTTTTGATTCTGAGTCCTACCTTCTCCGCCCACTCACATATCTCCCTGAGTGTTCATTCCATGATAGAGCTGAGAGTCGATGGTAAGACTCCCGTAATATTTAAGCTTATGACGTCGGCATTAACTGTTATTTTTGGAGCTTTCCATAAAAATCTCTTGATTAGGTCATCCACCACCCTTCCACAGGAAGGGCGAAAGAACTCCACCTTGTGGTGTGCCTCTGTGCGCCCCCTTCACAATGGAAGCTGTGCCCCAATCGGATTGTACCCGCCTACAACTTAGAAGGTTTTTAATGGCAGGACGTATGCTGGTCGCTTCTAGGCGTTCCATCATTGCTTCTGTCTTGACGTTGTTAAATGCTCCGGATATGTCGACAAACCGAGAGCATATTCCATGTTATGGAATGCCTACTAACGAATGCAGTGCCGTTTCTACTGATTTCCCTTTGGTGGCATGCTGGTTGGTCGACATTAGTGTCCCTACATCATTTCTGATGTGTAGGTCCAGCAGCTTTCGACTGTTTTTAGTAAGAATGAGGTGAGGCTTACCGGTCTGTAATCCTTGGAGTTCATGTGGCTGCACTTTCCTGCTTTTGGCAGGAAGACAATCCGAGAGGTCCTCCATTGGATAGGGATATAGCCCGTACCAAAGCAAGCTGTGTATATTGGAGAGAGCCATGGGGTGATCTGTTCTTTAGTCACCTGTAGCATGGCTGGAAATATACCGTCTAGTCCAGGTGATTTTGAGGATCTAGAGGATAGATCAGCTGGGGGGTTTTATCTTCTCCAGTTACCAGGCTTTGGTGCACATTGGCATCCGAAACCTCCGTGCATCCGGGGAAATGAGATTGCATTAGTGCTGTTAGGGCCTCTTCGTTGCCCCCAGTCCACTGGCCGTCGTCGAGTTTGAGCTGGCTCTGTACGGTGGTTTGCTTTGCTAACAGCTTTCGTAGTCTAGCTGTTGCTGGCACCGTCTCGGTATTGGAGCAGAAGTTTCTCCACGAGTTTCTTTGTGCCTTCCATATTTCCTTCTTGTATTTCCTGAGTTGGGTTCTGTATTCCTTATTGATCATATCGTCTTTCCCCTGTTTTGTGATTCTGACAAATTCTCTGAGATTGTTCCTTTGGTGCGATAGGTCCTTGTTCCACCATGGTGGCTTGGTCCTCTCTCTAGTTTCAATGTCTTCTCCCGATTTTACTACGCCCGGATGAGTCCCGAGTCGTGACGTGATTGTCTTTTTAAACTTTCCTTAGTTTGTATTCCGGGGGTTTCTGTAGACTGTCAGTTTCGGTGAGTGGTTGAATTCACATTCGAATTGAATGTACTTATGGTCTGAGAATGATAGTCTCTCAAGGACTCTCCATCCCGAAACTATTGAACTCAGCTCCGTTACGAGTGTTAAATCCAGTACATTTGACGAGGTGGGGCTTACGTATGTATGCTCCTCCCCCACATTTGCTACAGATAAATTTGTTGAAAGTATAAATTCTAAGAGTGAGTCAATATAAATAAATAAGTAGGCATTCGCGGACGTGTTCTGAAAATTTGAGTAAAATCGGATGATAAACATGGAAGTTATAAAACAATAAAGTTTCTGTGCATGCTTCTCGTTGTTGAAAGAGTCAGTGAGTGTTGCTCAACACGTCCCTAGCAACATTTGTCTTTTTTGGGTGTTGCTCTACATGTTTCTAGCCACATTTGTCAACATTTTCTTTTTTCCAATGCATTGGGTACCGGGTATCTCACAGTAGGTCACACTTGACTGTAGCTTTCCCACTGTTTTTTTTTTTTTAAATTCTTTGTCTGAATATTGAAAAGAATTGATTAATATTTTAATTCACTTATTTTATTGAATAAAATAATATATAAAATGTTATATATAGGAAGCATCTCCGACCACATAAAGAATATATATTCCAGATCAGCTTCACCAGACGCGTCGATCTACACTTGGTTTCAAAACTATACGACAGTTGATAATTTGAACTTTAACTGCCTGCAGCTCCTGATAAAAGTCCTTTATGAACGATTTTTTTTTACAACAAAGCTCATATATGTGGGCTTTACATTCACCGCTTCATTTTTGCATTCCTCCATTCCATTTTTTTCTAGAATTATTTTTAGGGGGCAATTAGTATTCATTCATTAGTATACGACACTAGTTCAGTTTTGGTGATATTTAGACTGCAGACCTAAAATCTGAAAAGATTTTAATTTTAAGTTAGGTTTTAATCTTTAAAAAGTAAAATGCCGAATGAAAACGTTATATCCGCTAGAAAAAGAAGCATAATTGTTGCTTATAGTGGTATAAGCCATAACATAACCAAAATTTCGATCAAATTTATCCGATATCGAAATGGAATAAGGATATTCTTGTTAATACCGATGATTATAACAAAAAAAAGTCAGAAAGGGCGAAAAAACCTTTGAAGTGACAGGAATAGGGGTCTTTTGATAAAAAAGGCATCGAATATGGCGGTTGTATGCGACCTCTTATCTGCTACGGTTGGTCATAGAGCGTCAATACAGATGATTTTAAGTACTTAAAGGAGTTAAAGGACGAGGACGAGCTCATCCGCAGTTAAAATGACTAAAGCGACGAAGATTCAGGAACAATCCATAAAGATGCAGATAGATTTAGCTAAGCACAGCATTGCTTAAAATTGGGCGTACTTAAGTTATTTTGATTTTATTTTTAAATTGTTAAATAAATTAGTTTTTGTCATCCAGGTAATTTTTTTAGATAAATAAAAATTTGACTAGACGGTCCTGATATTTACTATATTAGTGTGATTTGCAGAAAAAATTAAAAATACCTTTCCAAGCGGTATTTCCGTAGCGGCTCGGTTATGGTATGGGGACATTTCTCGATTGGGGCATGCTTGATATTACTGTCACATCAAATCGGAGGAGTAGGATAGGTTTTGTGGGAGTGTTTTGGTTGTGTTCAGAGCCAAATAGGGAAAAACCCTTTATGTTTCATCAGGATAATGCCTCTGTCCACGTCAGCCGGCATGCCAAAAAGCAAACTTCAAAACTGATTGGTTTGTTTTTTGAACTGACTAGCTTGCTTTTCGGACTTAAATCTTATTTAAAAACCATTGAAGAATTTTGTTAAGGGGTTTTTAAGTTTATAATAGACAATTTAAAGCAGGGGTCGGCACGGCCCTATCCTGCGGGATAGGAAATGTCTCAGTCGGCGTCGCTGCCTCTCATGCACAGTATAAACGTTCGTGTGACGTCGGCACAGGTCTTCGGCTTCGCTCTCACGAAATTAAAGCAAAGCGCGAGTGCTGCCGCATTGCCGCATATCAAAGTCTAGCCGTATTTAGCGTGAAAAATCTGTTTATTGTGCATATTAAAAAAAAGTTAGTTTTTTTTGTTGTCATATCTTGTTACCTATGAAAGACGAAGTCTTTCTCTCTCATTTTTCACATACACAAATGCAGTGTTGGCATATCAATGTAATGTGCGGACCCCTGATTTAAAGTTGTCGATGGACTCGAACGTGATCTTGAGCAAGATTGGGATTTCTTAAAGGTTGTATTGTTAAAAAAAATAACTGGGTCTGTAAAAAGCCGCTTAATTCCGGTTTTAAAAAATAGTGGAGGATATAACAAAAACTAATACAAATATAAGTTTATTTTTCTTTATAGGAGTTCTTTTAAATGGGGGTTGTCGTATACTAATGAAACAACCAAAACGGACATCAAACCTAGGTTGTATCCTAAAGATAATTCTAGAAAAAATTAAATGGAGGAATGCAAAAATCTAACGGTGAATTTAAAGCCCACATATATAAGCTTTGTTAGTGTAGAAAGAATCGGCCATAAAGGCCTTTTATCGGGAGCTGCAGTCAGTTAAAGTTCAAATTATCAACTGTCGTACGAGTTTTGAAATAGTTTCGTATAGTTTTGAAACACAGTATAGCCATGTCCGTCTGTCCGTTTCTACGCAAAACTAATCCCTCAGTTTGGAGTTATCTAAATGAGACTTTGCAGAAAGCTTCTTTCTATTCCCATTAGTATTTATGTCAGATCGTGCCAAATTGGACCACTATATCTTATAGCTGCCATTGGAACGATCGGGCCAAATGGGTCGATTTTCTTTGTTTTCAAAATTAAAACTTTTTAATTTTTATAAAAATCGGACCACTATCACTGTGGACGGCAGTCCACGTAGTGACGATGAGCGCCAAGACTGTGGTCCGCAGTCAATAATTTGAATAGTTTGTAATTGATTTTTGTTATTATTATTATTATTATTTATTTCGATAAATTCCTAACGCTACAGTATTTCTACTATTATCTTAGCGCGCGAGTCACAACGTTAAAGTTGATATCAGAAATTTTTGGAGTTGGAGTTGCCATCGTCACTTTTATCTCACCTCGTTAAGAGGGGTTTATTTTTAATAAATCCAAGTAGTAATATTGCAATTGTTCCAAAAATTTTTGTTCTACCACTTTTTATACCCGGTACTCATAGCGTACAAGGGTATTATGAGTTAGTGCCAA
Source organism: Drosophila tani (assembly GCA_008042535.1). NCBI lineage: Eukaryota > Metazoa > Arthropoda > Insecta > Diptera > Drosophilidae > Drosophila > Drosophila tani. Next base: position 784 of record VNJO01009858.1, on the reverse strand, counting down.
CCGAGAATGTATGTAACAGGCAGAAGGAGGCATCTCCGACCCCATAAAGTATATATATTCTTGATCAGCATCGCCAGCCGAGTCGATTCAGCCATGTTCGTCTGTCCGTCTGTCCGTCCGTGTGAAACAACAGATCTCAGAGACTATACGAGCTAGAGTTACCAAATTTGGTGACAACATTGGAATCTGTTGCACGCAGATCAAGTTTGTTTTAAAATTTGGCCACGCCCACTTGCGCCCTCAAAAATCATAAAAAACGTTAAATAAGCTATACTCGTTATTTTCGGGTTAAAGTTAATAGATACAATAAATAAATAAGATAGAGCGGACGTTTCCTGAAAATTTCAGTAAAATCTGATGGTAAACATGGGAGACATTAGCAATAAGGTTAGAATTTTAACACACCGCCCTAAGACACTGCTGTTGCAAGCTGTAACCGACAGGTGGCGCATTCGAGCCTTGGCCGTGCGATATAATGGCGCCAATTGCAGAAGAAATGACAAAAGAATATAAGCAAGAAATGACAAAAAATAACATAATTCATTTTTTGACGCCGATCGAGCGGGTTTTTATGTGTTTCTATAAAATGTATGATTCATATTTAAGTATGACATTAAATTGTTTAGGTCGGGAGCTAATTCGAGAGGCGATTTATTTTAAGAAGTATCAAAGTAGACCAGCGTTGGGCGCGCCCTGGCTCAATTTGCTCACCCTGCTCAAACCGTTATATTTTTCGGGAGGCGCCAGCAAATCGTCGCAGACGGGTCGCGGCTGGCGTTCAGCG
>VNJO01009843.1:0-10161 GCA_008042535.1 Drosophila tani | reverse complement strand
TTTTATCAACCACTCGCGATAAGTTTTGAAAACCGAATGCCGGACAACGGTGCCGAGAAACACATCGACATTTCTACTTCGTTAGCAGCATTCGTAGCAGGGACAAAAAGGGATGCAAGAAATTAGAAAGAGATGACTATCTTCAGGGAGAGACGAAGCTAATGTGTGCAGAGATTTTTTGACCGAAAAATGGTGTCGACAAAGTTGCCAGATTATCGCGAAGATAACGTGCACCAATATTGAAATTGGTTACAAATAATAAAAGTTTATAGCTAACTGAATTTTTTTTAAATTACTTAGAAAATATTTGTGTACATTTTTTGCATGCCTAATGTTATTTATTTGGTAGTTTGTAATATTATACAATTTTGGTTTCTCACATAAGAAAAAAAAAAAACAATTTACATAGTCACTGTTGCAATTACAGAATAGAAAGTTATCTTCAGACAAGCTTCAATACCTACTTTAAACAAGTACTTAAGCTTATGTGAAGGGAAATCCCGAAACTGCCGTGCACCTGTCGCTTGCCTGTTGAATTCGCGATTGTAGAATTGTTTTTCAAAATATCTAGAACAAGAATCATTTAATTTGAACAAATACACAATTTAAATAAATCCTGTTCTACACACTCGGAAAATTTGGTTTTGGGAATTGGGAGTTACAGAGATGAGAGAGCTGAAGCTCGCACTACCCTGACTGCAAGCAAATACAAATGCTTTTTCGTCCAACACTTCACTTTCACTAGAGATAAAGATGAATAGCCTAGATATTATTAAGCCGGGAAGTGTGCAATATAAAATAAAATTACATATTGACACAGATCCCGTCCTAAAAATTAGCCAGGAAATAGTTTACACTGACCTTTCCACACGTTGATTGTGGCTTCAAATCCGCATGCCGGGGTAAGTGCAATAGGTACTTTGGTAAGGCCCATTGTCACCTGCTCCGATAAACGAATAATAGCAAAATTAGAGGTTATCAGTTCGATGTTTTTAGCCCGCCTTATTCTGGCCGTCTCAAGTGCAATTCTAGTCAAATACCACAGATTTGCACCTGAAAACGACACAGAACACTGCGGCAATTTTATACGTGAACAACACTTAAATATTTATTTTGCTGAAGAGATCGTTGCCAGGCTGGGGAATGTGCAATACTGAAAATTAAATCTTTGTATTTGCCCAATTCACAGCCTTGAAATATTAACAAAAAATATGACACTAACTGGAATGCGAGAAATTAGGAAGAGATGACTATCTTTAGGGAGAGACATAGTTAATGTGTGTGTAGAGATTTTTCGACTGAAAAAGAAACCTTAAAGAATTCAAATGGTAAAGACAGAGTTGCCAGATTATCGCAGAAATAATAATAATTAAATTGGTTGAAAATGGTACAAATGGAGTTGGGAAGATAGTTTCTACTTTATTAATAACGAAAAAAAATGTATAAGTAATTGAAATTTTTCAAAATACCTTCAAAATCGTTAAGTAAAATGTTTGAATGTACTTCTGTACATTAATTTGGTTGTTTTCAATATGGCACAATATTGGTTTCTCACTTAATAAAAAAACGCGAATGGCATTTAGAGTTGCATACAAAAATTTTATTTTATATAAATTGCACTTTCACTTTTTGCAGTTGTGTATTTTATTTTTCACTTTTCATTCGAGGCCGTAAATGGATCGTTACACACAAAATGTCGTTTGGTTTTTAAGAATATCTGAGCCTCATTTGTAATAATTTTATTAAATTTAAAAATATATTACAGATGAAGACAGAGATTCATAATACCTTCACATATCTACGCCAACTTACATAGTCACTGTTGCAATTACAGAATAGAAACTTCTCTTCACACAAGCTTTAATACATACTTAAAACAAGTACTCAAGCTTATGTGAAGGGAAATCCCGAAACTGCCGTGCGCCTGTCCTTTGCCTGTTGAACTCGCGATTGTAGAATTGTTTTTCAAAATATCTAGAACGAGAATTATTTAATTTGAACAAATACACAATTTAAATAAATCAGGTTCTACACACTCGGAAAATTTGGTTTTGGGAGTTACAATGCTTCGTCCAACACTTCACTTTCACTAGAGATAAACCCATATAAATTCTGTTGAATAGCCTAGATATTATTAAGCCGGGAAGTGTGCAATATAAAATAAAATTACATATTGACACAAATCCCGTCCTAAAAATTATCCAGGAAATAGTTTACACTGCACTTTTCACCCGTTGATTGTTGCTTCAAATCCGCATGCCGGGTTAGGTGCAAGAAGTACATTGGTAATGCCCATTGTCACCTGCTCCGACATACGAATTAAAGCAAAATTCGAGGTTATCAGTTTGATGTTTTTAGCCCGCCTTATTCTGGCCTTCTCAAGTGCAATTCTAGTCAAATACCACAGATTTGCACCTGAAAACGACTTAGAACACTGCGGCTATTTTATACACGAACACTTAAATATTTATTTTGCTAAAGAGGTCGTTGCCAACATTGCCAGACTGGGGAATGTGCAATACTGACAATTAAATCATAGTATTTGCCCAATCCACAGCCTTGAAATGTTAACAAATATGACACTAACTTCTATCGACCACTCGTTTTAAAAACAGAATGCCGGGCAACGGTCCCGAGAAGCAAGACTCCGCGAAAAAAAAAGTTTTGACATTTCTTCTTCGTTAAGCATTCGTAGCAGGGACAAAAAAGAATGCGAAAATTAGAAAGAGATGACTATCTGCATTCGTAGCAGGGACAAAAAGGAATGCGAAAATTAGAAAGAGATGACTATCTACAGGGAGAGACAAAGCTAATGTGTGTAGCGATTTTTTGACTGAAAAAGAGAACTTAAAGAATTCAAATGGTAAAAACAGAGTTGCCAGATTATCGCAGAAATAATAATAATTAAATTGGTTAAAAATGGTACAAATGGAGTTGGGAAGATAGTTTCTAGTTTATTAATAACGAAGAAAATTTATAAGTAACTGAAATTGTTCAAAATACCTTCAAAATCGTCAAGTAAAATTTTTGCATGTACTTCTGTACATTAATTTGCTTGTTTGCAATATGGCACAATTTTGGTTTCACACATAAAAAATAAAAAAAAATCGGATGGCATTTTAAGTTGCACACAAAAATGTCATTTTCACTTTTCGCAGTTCTGTATTTTATTTTTCACTTTTAACTCGAGGCCGTAAATGGATAGTTACACACAAAATGTCGTTTGGGTTTTACAAATATCTGAGCCTCATTTATAATAATTTCATTAATTAAAAAAATTATTACAGATGAAGACAGATATTCATAATACCTACACTTATGTATCTACGTCAATTTACATTACACATTTACATTTACAGTCACTGTTGCAATTACAGAATAGAAATTTCTCTTCAGACACGCTTTAATACATACTTAAAACAAGTACTCAAGCTTATGTGAAGGGAAATCCCGAGACTGCCGTGCGCCTGTCCTTTGCCTGTTGAATTCGCGATTGTTGAATTTTTTTCAAAATATTTAGAGCACACTCGGAAAATTTGGTTTTGCGAGTTACTAAGATGAGAGAGCTAAAGCTACATATGTATGTATGTATATGGCTTTTGGAAATTAAGGTTACGTTTCGGTCGTTGTTGAATCGAGAAAATTTACACACATAGAAATTTTCTTAATAAATTAAACAGAACATTTTATTTATTTATAATCCAAAGTTTTAGTTTGTTTCTGTACACTTATTATCCAACGTTTTTGTTGGTTTTCGATGTTTTATATGGCTTTTGGAAATTGAGGTTATGTTTCGGTCGTTGTTGAATCAAGAAAATTTCTATGTGTGTAAATCCCACAATCACAAATGTTAATTATTGTCAAAACTGCGGATGAAAATGTGCAAACTAAAAAAGGTACAAAATCGCGATTGTTGAATAGTTTTTTAGATTAATTATTAAATTCGAACAAATACACAAATTAAATAGATCACGTACTACACACTCCGAAAATTTGGTTTTTGTTAATAAAACTTTTTAATCGAGATGACAGAGCCAAAGCTCCTTACCGTGCGGCGAACGAAACTGAAAAGAATTGGCCGAGCAATTAGATTGACCTCGATACCTCGGGACAGTGTTGCAAAACGTCTTTTTTTTAAACTTTGAAAGCAATGGCGGTTCACTACTACCAAGGCAAACACTGCCTATGTGTGCACATTTTCTCGTTTTAACAACGACCGAAACATAACCTCAATTTCCAAAAGCCAATTAAAACACAGAAACAAACTTAAACGTTTGATAATAAGTGTACAGAAACAAACTAAAACTTTGGATGATAAATAAAATGTTCTGTTTTATTTATAAAAGAACCATAAATGTAAATATTAAAGTCCTTAGATGAAAATTGGCCAACTGAAAAAGTATAAATATCCATTTATGAATTTAATAGATTTATAAATATACAAACGTACTACCTTTTTTTATTTAAAATTGGCCATTTAATTTAAAATCTAAATTAAATTCATGTGTACATGTTGAACAATTTATCCGTTTTCTGGTTTATGTACATATGTACATAATACATACAATGTATATTAAAAAATGCAAAATTCTTGAATATATGTATGTATGTACATATGTATCTATAATTGTGTGTATGTGTGTAATCACAACTACCAGTGCTTATGTTTGAATTCTTACGAATAAAAATAGACTTGAATAAAAGGCAAGACTCAAAATGGCCGGCCACAGTAATTTTCAGATGGAAATTGTTTTATTCAAGGCAATCCAAATAAATGAATTTTATTATAATTTAGTGATTAATGGAACAACTAGTGCAAACAGAAATACATACATACATACATATGTACATACATTCAATGTACATGTTTATGTACATTTATGAACATTTATGTACGTTCAATGTACATGTTTATGTACATTTATGAACTTCATAGAAATTAAATGATGTACTTTTAAATTAAATTTTTAGTTTTTTTAGTTTTTAGATTACTATGTACATATGTATGTATGTATGTACGTACATGCGAGATCTTACGTATGTACATAATTTCTTACATATGTACATATGTATAAATGTACATACATATGTACATATGTAGATATTAAATGATGTACTTTTAAATTATAATTGCAATTTGAATATTATCTAATTCCGTGATTTTTTTTTTATTTTTTAGATTACTATGTTATGTACGCGAGATCTTACGTACATAATACATGTACATATGTACATGTACATATGTACATACATACATACATATGTGCAAACTTTTACGCAAAATGGCCGGCTTTCAACGAGTCAAGGGTACGTCACTACTACTAATGCAACCATGTTGCTTATTAAATAAATTTTAAAACGAGAAAGAAAGCTAACTTCGGTAAACCGAAGTTGGTATACCCTTGCAGTCTGCAATTGGATCATTGAAAATCGAACTATTTTAGTAATGTTGAAAAAACATCGAATATTGTAAATTTTACAATTTACATGTAGAATTTTACATTTTCATATAAATCGACCGATCGCTTCTATGGCAGCTATATGATATAGTTGTCCAATCTTAAAAAAGTGAAAACCGCAATTCTAGAACCATAAAAAATTGCTATATCTCAAAATTGATAGATATACGTTTAAAAACAGAGAAGTTAAAATTTTTTTACATTAATTTCGCCATCATTCCTATGGCAGCTATAGGACATAGTAGTCCGATTTCGGCCGTTCCGACATACATACATACATATGTATATACTGCGTGCTAAGGAAATAAGACTATGCTGAAAATTTCAGCTCGATAGCTCAAAAACTGAGAGACTAGTTCGCGTAGAAACCGACAGACGGACAGACGGACATGGCTAGATCGACTCGGCTGGTGATGCTGATCAAGAATATATATACTTTATGGGACGGAGATGCCTCCTTCACTGCGTTGCAAATATCAAAATTATAATACTCTCTGCAAGGGTATAATGAATACATAAATACATCTTACAAAACCCCCTTATTAAACAAAAACGATTTTCCAAAATGGCACACAAATTGTTCAATTAAATAGTATAATTTATTTAGTTTTCAGGTGGCAAAAATGAATTTTGCATGGAGAGCTTAAGCTGCAATAGTTGTGGCCTAATCTCATCGTACTGGGTCGTCTGCTGCTCCATTTTGGCTGTTAGTTTCACTCGCTCGTTCTGCACGCTCTGCAGGCGCTCTCGGTTAGCTTTGCTCTTGGCCATAGCAATCTGTAAATGTAGATTTGCATGTTTATGATGAATTAATAATTATATACATAGATATGTAAATATGTAAATATTTCCTTTCTGTCTAAAAAACTCGAAACATTTTTCTAATATAAAATAAAAGAGTAAATGTTTTGAATTTACAGAAGAACAAGAAGGAAAATTTAAACCTAATTGAATTTGAAACCCCAATTTTAAGTTCATTTAAATTCAATAATGGCTTGGTAATTAACTAACGATGTGGGCGTACCTCGAGCTCTTTTTCCTGTGCTTCCAGGTGCCTCTCCATAAATCGAATGCTGGAATTCAAGAGGCGCACGCGCAACGGCCGGGTGAGCTCCTCTGGGGTCAGACTATTCCTGTGGTTTGGAAATAAAGTGAAGTTGGTGCGCTAAGAATTCTTTGTTACCAACTGACCAGTCCTTTCCCTCGTAGGGTGCAAACTTAGCCTTGAGCACCTCCAAAGTCACGAGCTTGTTCTCCACATCGTTGCCATCGAAGAAGTTTCGAGTTACGTTGGCCAGAATTGTGGTCATCTGAATGCGCATGGTGTTTACCAGCTGTTCAGTGTCCAGGATGGAGTCCTCGTGCTCCGCGATAATAGCAGAAAACGCATGCAGATCTGAGGGACTGCAAAAAAACATTATTTTTTTATTTGCTTACAACTGAAGCCTTCTAGCTTACCTCAGATCGGCAAACACTTGTCCAATGGCCTCATCGTACGCCTGTTTCACCTGGGGCACGATACCCATGTACCGTTTGAAGGAGGCTTCCAAGTCCTCTGCCATTTCATTGAGTTGTTTGCCGTTTTCTTTATTGTTTTAGGTAATTAAAAAATATTTTGAAAACAAAATAAAATTGGCTGCCCAGCGCAAGTGTGGCCATTTGGTGCTACCCCGAAAATACCATAGCAATAGTCACTTGGCTGGGTTGGTGTATAAACTAAACCAGGGCTACAGGCTAGAGTCAATCCGAATAAATAAAAACAACATTTCTTCGAAATCTAAGTGTTTTTAGTCTTATATTTAATCATTTAATTTCATTAAGATTCGTCGCATCAATTCCCCTCTTTCAATTGAAGTCTTCTACCTATAATGAGAATTTTCTTTAGTTATTTTCATCAACGTCTCGAACCATTTTATAGCACGCAGTATGTAAATGGACAATGTTCCCAATTTTATGACCTATTTTATAACAGTGTTTAAAAAATTGACTGAATTAGTGCTTTGATTTTTATTGCCAACACATCGCTATTACTTACGTAAAATGTGTTGATAAACTTGTATAAGTAATTAAATAAACAAACAAAAATGTTGTATGAAAATAAAAATGCTTTGATTACCGATTGTTGTCTATGCTCGATTATCGATAACCGCCGAACGCCATTTTGCAATTCATCGTTTGTGCATTTTATCTCTCTAGTAGTGTGTTTTGTGCTATAAATTTTAAACAATAATTTAGCAGCCTGTGCTAGGTAGTCTCAAAACGTGTTAAATAACAATTGGGTGTTTGTGTGTACCGGCAGCAGATCGAGTTCAGTGGCAGCAACGCATTAGCAGCCGAAGGAAAACAAAGGCATCCAGATAGGTGAGTTGTTTTTTTTTTTTGGCCTGGGGACGCGCTAGGAAAGGCGAAAGAAAATCGAAATAAACCAGGCAAAACTGTGTGCAAATGTGTGTGTTGTGTGTGCGCTGTGTTGTGTTTTCCCGAATACATTTTCTGCGAAAAGTTTTGCCAATACATACAGTACGTGCATGCCGATTTTTCTTACGCTTTAGCCTGCCTACCGCCCCCACCCCCGGACTCGTTCTTTTGGCTTCGGCGCTTCACTTTTACATTTTTTACAACCACCAGGGCACACAGAAATATTCCTAGCTCTCTCTCGCTCTGCCTCCGGCGCTCCCACCCGCCCGCTGGCCCACTCTCTCGCTCGCACGCGTACCGGCTTTTACTAGAGGTACAGAGTCGCCGTTGTTGTTGGCCCATCCGCTTTGGTGGCTTGTTTTGTTTTTCTTTTCTTTTTTTTTTCTCTCGTATTTCCACGCGGTAACCGGCGCATATAATTTCATTATAATTTACAGAGATACAATCAAAACAAAATAGTTTCGTTACTCCAAAAGCGAAACTCCCACGCCGAACGGCGATAGCAAAAGTCGAGTTCAACGCTCGCCAGCCTACAAATAAGGAAAGAGCCTAACCTATATTTTATTCATACATAGTTGGGGCCCATTGTTGTTGTAGCATCAATCGATGGGGGCAAAGAAGAAGACGCGATGGAGGAGGAGCGCTAATGAGAGAGGCAAATAACCGTTCAATAAGAGAGTTGTTGTTCGTTGGGTGCAGCTCATTACCGAAGAGCCCCATCCCCCGCCCTTTCACCCTCTGGCATTTTGGCATTTTGGCTCTCTTTTTCCAATGATTTTTTTGCACAACTTTTGAGAGTCGTCGGAGATTTCAACTTTTGCTTTTTGTTCTTTGGCTGGCGATTCTGCCTGGTCTTTGTTTAGATTTCCAGTTTTGTGCAAAAATTCGCTTTTATTTGCCTTGTTTGGCTGATTTATTTTCGTGTTTGTTGCCGTTTTGCCGAGCTGTTGTTGTCGTTGTTGTTCTAGCATTTATTTCGAGTGAAGCAATCCAAAAGATATTTCGCAGCTATTCGCGCGCGCGTTCATTGACATTGAACTGAATTCCCGCACAAATGCTGTACAGTAAATATCTGTTTACAAGAAATGGTGTTTTTACAACTACATTTAGTTTAGTTTGAATTAGTATTAAAATTGGTAGGGATACATCTTCAGAAATCATCAAGATAGCGCCTGTTTACAGTCAGTATCTTACGGTACAGTATCTTTATTAGGCAAGAGGAAAGGAAGCCTAAACCTCAGGCAAAAATGATAAGAAAGATCTGAAATATGGCATTAGATGTACTCTTGATTGTAAGGGAGAGTAATAAAAAAGTACTACTTGTTTAGAGTTAATATAACGAGAGATACAGTGGTGCTCATAGACTTAAGCCACAAGACTTCAACCAAGAGTTTTAACGAAAATTAAGAAAAGTTTTTATTTCACAGCTCCAATTTTTTGTGTCACATTAGTTATATATATCAGTGTTCTAATAGAAGAATAACCAAGTTATAAAAATATATATTCAACGAAAAACTTTAAAAATCTGAGACCATCTCCAAAATGTCCTGCTCACATACTTAAGCCACCTGGAAAAAAAGGGTTGAAAAAGTTAAAATTTGCCCAATATTCCTTATACTTTTAATAAATTTACTTTAATATTGAGTGGGATGACCTTTCTGCTTAAGAACAGCGGAGCAACGCTTTTGCATTGAATCCACAAGACGTGCGTACTGTTGAGGGGTGATTTTCTTCCAGTCTTCTTGCAAAATTCGCCACAAATCGTTTTAATTTGCTGTTTTTTTTGGCCAACGACTTGTTTAAGAATTCCCCACAAGTTCTCTATCGGGTTCAAGTCGAGGCTCTGCGGTGGCCATTGCAAAACATTAATTGCCTCTTGGTTAAGCCACGACTTGACTATCTTGCTGGTGTGTTTCGGGTCATTGTCCTGTTGAAATATCCAGGCAAGTGGCAAATTATCGGCATATTCTCCAGATAAATTGTTAATAAGGATGTCCTTGTACATTTCGCAGTTCATAATGCCTTCTATCTTCACTAGTGGACCTAAGCCCGATGCGGTGAAACAGCCCCATACCATAATCGAAGCGCCACCATGTTTAACGGTCTTCTTCGTATATTTTGGGTCCAATTGTTTGTTGGGAGGACGTCGAACATATGGTTTACCATCACTCCCAAAGACATTAAACTTGGATTCGTCGCTCCAAACAATCATGTTCCAAAAATTGGGACCTTTTTCAATATGCTCTCTGGCGAATTGAAGGCGCTTTTTAACATTTTTAATGGA
>VNJO01009840.1:0-10452 GCA_008042535.1 Drosophila tani | reverse complement strand
TGACCAGATGTTTGCAACGCAGTGAAGGAGGCATCTCCGACCCCATAAAGTATATATATTCTTGATCAGCATCACCAGCCGAGTCGATCTAGCCATGTCCGTCTGTCTGTCCGTCTGTCCGTCTGTCCGTCTGTACGCGAACTAGTCTCTCAGTTTTTGAGCTATCGAGCTGAAACTTTCAGCATAGTCCTATTTCTTTAGCACGCAGTATATATGTCGGAACGACCGGAATCGGATTACTATATCCTATAGCTGCCATAGGAATGATGGCGAAATTAATGTAAAAAAAAATTTAACTTCTCTGTTTTTCAACGAATTTCTATAAATTTTAAGACATAGCAGTTTTTTAAGGTTCTAGAATTACGGTTTTAATTTCATTAAGATCGGTCCACTATATCATATAGCTGCCATAGAATCGATCGGTCCATTTATATGAAAATGTAAAATTCTACATGTAAAATGTAAAATTTACAAAATTCGATGTTTTTTCAACATTACTAAAATGGTTCGATTTTCAATGATCCAATTACAGACTGCAAGGGTATACCAACTTCGGTTTACCGAAGTTAGCTTTCTTTCTCGTTTTTTGTATCAGAACAACAGGCAGCAAAAAAAGATTAAAGCAAATATCTAATAAAACTCCAACAATTCTGATAGTCGACCCCAAAGAACTCCCAAAAGTGAATTGTTTTCATTTTAATTCTTGTTTTCAAATTGGTTTTAATACCCCAAGGCTGCTTTAATTCAGACATCTTTACTAAATCTCTTGATTTTTGTTATTTTGTTTTGAGCATTATGACGACACGGTCACTATTTGTTTTACTTTTGTCTCTCTCTCTCTCTCTATGTTGCTTTTTATAGCATAGTAAACGAAAAGTTATGATATTCTTAGCACTAATATTTATTATATTCTCGTTCTTAATAAAAGATACTTTAAATGAAAATAACTAAGCTACAGTCGTATTTTAAAGTTTAAAGTATATGATATATGTGAGGACGTGCTCTAAAAATGTCAGTAAAATCGGATGATAAACATGCTTTGAGGGATAAAAACGTCCTCGATACAAGTTTTTTTCTCAAAGCCAGCCAAGAACAAAAATACTATAAACAAGTGAGAAAGCTACAGTCCAGTGTGACCGACTGTGAGATACCCGGTACCCAATTGCCTACTTACTTATTTCATTTATTTACTTTAAGCCAAAAATTACGACTATAGGCTATATAAAGTTTTTAACAATTTTCGGGGGCGGAAGTGGGAGTGGCCAAATTTAAAAAAAAACTTGATCTAAGTGCAACAGATTTCAATGTTGTCACCAAATTTCTAGCTCTTATCTCTTAGATTTACAGACAAACGGACATTGCTAAATCGACTCGGCTGGTGATGCTGATCAAGAATATATATACTTTATGGGGTCGGAGATGCCTGCTTCTGCCTGTTACATACATTCTCATTTGGCACTAACTTATAATACCCGTGTACCGTATGGGTACCGGGTATAACGAGAAGAGAAATTCTCATATTCAGAAATGTTTTTTGAGAATGAGTACCCTAGTCTTAAAAGTAGTCTTCTCGTATATAAATTTATGTAAATATAAGATCATTTGAACTATATTTTGAGCTTGAGAAACCACAGACTTCGTTTTACTTTTCTTCTGTAATTTAATATGTTAAATTTAATATACAAATTCTATTAGACATACTCAAACATTTTTAGAACACAATTGTTACGACTAGACTCGGACTAGAACGCCTAAACTGTCAGCTCTTCAGTTCAGCACTCTACCCAAGGCTACACCCAGGCAAGTCAATGAATCCCGTCGAACACATCAATGCATACAACAAAACGTGTGACAGAGTGAGAAGAAATGTTCTTGGAATAAATCCTTCTCAGTTTTTCTGGGTGTGGAAGTTATTAAACAATAATGTTTCTGTGTATGCTTCTCTTCTGTAACAACAACGTTTACCCACGAAGTAGCAAGACTGGGTGCTTCTGAAGTTGCAAGGAATCCTAATCTGGTGTTCTGGGGGCGTGCATTCAATTCAACAAAATGCCTATATTGCTTGGATTTTTGTTGTGATAGTGAGCTCTTCGTCATTGACTGCATTTTGTAGTCATAATAGTCCTAAAAGGAATAGTAAGGGTAATAATTTTATTATTCGGAATCAAAAAGTCCCCCCCCGTGATAAACTGCTTGTTCTCAGTCGAATTTTATTTATGCATCCGCTCCGTGTCTCGAAAATAAATATGTATGGGGCACACACAGAACCAGTCAGGCCGAGCGGGGTCAAGGGTCCTGGGTGGACGGAGGATGGGAGGAGCACCAATAACCGCCATCATCGCAGTAATCAACAGTTTAACGCCAACGCTCGGTGGCCCAGTTTTCGCGCCGCCACTTTGTAATCGTTAAGCTGGTCGTGCGGCCAACTATAGGACAAGGCACACGCGGTCCCAGAAGTAAGGGTTACGGAGCCCGGTTATACGGCGTGGGCCAGCATCGACGTCGTAAAATCATTTGTTTATCGCTGCGGCCGTTTTGGCCCCATTAGCAGTTCAAATCCATTGCCATAAATCCCCGAGTTCCTGAAAACAGGGCTAATTCCCCTGCACACACACTACATATGGGTGTTTGGGTGTTTTGGCGCCAGATGGCAGATGACGCGGCTATTGGCATGCAACATAAAAGTGTATTTTATGATTTAAGCGTCACAAAGCCACAGCTCACAGCAAGAGCAGCAGCCACATGCCGAAAGTTAATCACACATAAAACGTAATACTTTACGGTCTCTACGAGTCCTTGCCTTGGTCCCTGCTCAACCCCAATAAAGTTGCCCAATTTCGGCGCAAACACTCGTAGCACAAAATAAATTGCATTCTGCGGATTTTACATTAACAAATTGCAAACAAATCAAGTTGCCCAAAAACCAAAGCAATTAGTTGCGGTCAAAGAACGGCTAACCAGAGAATTCCAAGTCACTCGAGAAGTTTTGGCAGCAAACGCAGCTGAGAAGGGTTGGGGCCAAGTTTATCGCTGGGTTATTTGCGAAGTAACAAAGTTTACCAGCGCTTAGGCCATTGTTTATGTATTAGTTTGCTTAAGTTGTAAAGCGAAACAAAGAGCGTATTAATTGCTTAATATCTTATTCAGTAAATTTAGCATTCAATAAAACACTTTGTCTGCCAGATCTCCAGTAAATGTGGGTATGGTTTCGAACACTGCTTAACAAGATTCTTGAAAAAATTAAGAATATTTTGATTAATTTAAGCCAGCGATTTCTTGAAATTTTTTTAGTACAATTCGGGATTAAAATGACAAAACAGCTGAGAGTGAAAATAGTGTTCTCCTTTGGGTTCTCTCTTTTGAATTGTACACAGAGAGAATTATGGCATCCGGAATTTGAGAATCCGCTTTCTCAAATACGTACTATACTCATTTTCAGAACGGATTAAAAGAAAAGAACGTAGAAAAATGTTCAATATTAGTATTTGTGTTCTTAAAAATTGCACTTAAACTGAGTACAAAACCACCTCTGAGCATTTACAAATGAACTCGGCCTTTATTTGAGTACGTATTTTCTTATTTTAAATCCATTTTTCCTTAAAAATTATCTCTGTGTATGTGTTTGAATTTTCGACATTGGTGTTCGATTCGCCTTCGTGGCCAAATTGGTAAGAGGCCCGTGTTTTTCTGTGTAGGGGCCTACGTTGGTGGGATGATCTGCCTTTTCAAGAGGAAGTTGTGGCTGGCATTCGATATGCCCTTCATCGTAGACAGATTTTTGTTGATGCCTCAAACTTTATGCATCGGACTTCGCCCTGCGTGACAGCTGAAGGCTGAAGTTTAACGCACATGTCCGTCATATGCAACAAAAGCGGTTAACATGGTTGCCTGGTGCGATCAAACGGAAGTTGTTCGCACACATGCCCCCACGAGCAGGCCAGTTGGCAACTTTTCGCGGGTTTTTTCAGGGCCTGCGAGCAACTGGAGCAACTTTTGATCCCCTGCGGCATCTGAGGCATTTTAATCAACTCCGGAGAGCTGCCGGACGCTTTGGAATGCGGCTAATAAATATTTATCAGTGGTGCCCTCGCACATATTGCTATGAAATGAAAGTTTAGAATTCTCTGGCCGGCCAAAGGCGAGTGACAACGCATATCCATGCCATGTAATCCCTCTGGGCCAGCTTAGACCTTAAGCCGCAGCGCTCGGCATATCGTGCCACATGCCGTGCCGAGCCGCCAAATCGTCCTTGAGTGCAGCAAGGCCTGCTGCCTGATTGTTGTGGCAACAGGCGAGAGGCAAATGTGCTTTTGATGACACTTTAAATGCCGTCGGGCCAAGGAATGCGTTTGCGAAGAAGCTCCTCCGGCTCTCGGCCCGATCCCGAAGCCGATCCCTCCGTTAAGAAACTAATCAATAAGCTGCCTCGCAGCACACACGCATCCCAATCCTCGTGCTTTCCGGGTTATGATTCCATTTTGGCTCCACCGCAGAGGCCAGCTGAACCGAGGCGTGGTAATCGAAAAAAGGGAAAAACATAAATTGATTTCCAACAAAGCGAAAAAAGGGGGAACACCAATTTGTTGCTTTTGATTTGTTTTTTTTTCTTTCCACCCCAGTTTTGTGACGGCACACTTGCAGTTTTTAGCTGCTCGAGCAGACACGTTTCGGAAAAGTTTTCAAAGGTCCTCTGCCCTTTGAGTTGTTGATGACATGTTTCGGCGCTCCGGCGGACCGCAGCCGCACCCTGGAAGATAAAAACAAAAAATGTCAACAACAGGAACGTTTTTATTTGCGGAAAAACAGAAAACAGAAAAATTAATTCAAGTTCGGCTCCTTCAGCTTGCTTTAAAATGTAAAGCGAAAACTTTTGGCCTGCGTTTGCAATTCTTTTATGTTTTCCGCAGCTGTTGGCAGTTGTCTTTGCCGTCTCCAGCGTCTCCATCGTGGGCCTAGTATATTTAATTAAATTTTTCTATACAGCAAAACATTGTCATGGCTGCTTCGTGTGCGAAAGTTTTGTTTCGGGGCGCCGGGAGTTGCAGGACATGTTCGGGATAGAGTCCCAGTGGCGAAATGAGTGAGAGCAATGAGTTTTAATATTGATATTTAAATTTTTTAATTCACCCGGCCCATGGGAAAAGCCCTCCCTCCTCCACATCCATCCAATTACGTGGATTATCCGCACGTTTTCGGCGTAACTAGAGCAGCGTCACCTGCTTCTTTGCATCGCATTATCCCCAGGAAAACACAACACCCCGTATGACCTCTACTCACTGTTTTTTGCCCGGCACTTTGAAGGAACGCGTGCCTAGGCTGGATTGAAATGAATATGCATTCGTATGTACTGCGCAGGGTTAATAAAATGCAAAACAGGAACCTTGCCCAACCGAAAAATGTCCAGCAATCAGTTTACAGAAATCATTGCCTGCTTTTTGGATGTTTTAGTTAATATATTCGAGGTAGCCCCAGAAACCACTAGGGGTTGGAAATCACGTTAAAAGATGCCTAAAACTGTGCCATAAAATGTGTAATCGTAAAACATCGAATTTGGTGCCACAATCCTCTTATATCATTCTTTTGGACACATTTTGTTTTAGATGTAATTTCAGAATATATCTTTATTAATGCTAGCTTCCAAGCGAGCAGTTAAATTTCGTGTAGGTTAGAAGAATTAAGGTTATGGTTTTTAGCCCTTTATCCGATTTTTCAATATCATATTGACTTTTGTCTATGAGGTAAATTGTTGTTTTGGAGTAATTTAGTCGCATAAAAATCATGTTTGCTTTCATCTTACTGAAAAATTTTTAACTAGAGCTTATCCTTTAGTCAGGAGTAGTCAGTCAGATAAACAAAAACATGATTTTGAGGGCCTACATTACTCCAAATTTAGAAAGAAACGAGAAAGAAAGCTAGCTTCGGTAAACCGAAGTTGGTATACCCTTGCAGTCGGCAATTGGATCATTGAAAATCGAACCATTTTAGTAATGTTGAAAAAACATCGAATTTTGTAAATTTTAAATTTTACATGTAGAATTTTACATTTTCATAGAAATCGACCGATCGCTTCTATGGCAGCTATATGATATAGTGGTCCGATCTTAATGAAATTAAAATCGTAATTCTAGAACCATAAAAAACTGCTATATCTCAAAATTTGTTAAAATACGTTGAAAAACAGAGAAGTTAAAATTTTCTTTACATTAATTTCGCCATCATTCCTATGGCAGCTATAGGATATAGTAGTCCGATTCCGGTCGTTCCGACAATATACTGCGTGCTAAAGAAATAGGACTATGCTGAAAATTTCAGCTCGATAGCTCAAAAACTGAGAGACTAGTTCGCGTAGAAACCGACAGACGGACAGACGGACAGACAGACGGACAGACAGACGGACAGACAGACGGACAGACAGACAGACGGACATGGCTAGATCGACTCGGCTGGTGATGCTGATCAAGAATATATATACTTTATGGGGTCAGAGATGCCTCCTTCACTGCGTTGCAAACATCTGGTCAAAATTATAATACCCTCTGCAAGGGTATAAAAAGATGTTCGCTTAAGAAAACTAGTGCTGGGCAATAGCTCGATTCCGGCTATCGATGACTACTCGATCTTCCTATTATCGAAACAACTTTTTAGTACTGGAAATGGAAACGAACTAGTTCTTGGATAGGTCAAGCGATAAAATATATATTTGGATAAAAATGTACAATAATGCGATCATTTTAAATACAAAGAGGAAAGAGGAAAAATTAGTTTAAATGTATTTACGCTGATCTTGGCGTTAGCAATCGTCAAACTAGAACTAAAATATTTACTTTGTTCTTGTAATTTGATCCCCTTGTGTACATATTAAATTACCGCACAAACGATTTTCTTAGTTTTAAAGCTACGTACTCAGATAAACGAAAAGTGTATCTAAGCAGTGAGTCAAAACGAGAGGACAATATTCACCCTCTTGCTCTCTCGCACTGCTTACGAACACTTTTCGGCGGTCTGAGTACTAGGCTTAAACCTTTAAAACGTATATTTGTTGTTATCGACAGTACTTAATCCATATAGAAATTAATAATGAAGATAATTAAATATATCTTAACATGGCTTAAGACACCATTATCAAGGCTATACAGCCACAAAACCAAGTCACAAAATAGTACTCACAGTTCTGCTTAGCAATTACCAAAAAGCATCTCTTTTTCATCTAGAATATAATTAACCCATATACTCATCAAGCACTGGGTAATAATAAAGGGAAAACAAATCATTCCAAACTGGTGGTTTTTTCATTAAAAATTATCAGGAGCACAATGTAAATTAGTTGTGAATTTGCATGGATGCATGCTGCCAGAAGTGCAGCACCAGTTTATGTGGTTTTTGCGCATCGAAACTCAACCCACCCGAGCGGGGGAATTAAAAATACGCTGCCATGCCTCAGGCGAGCCTCTCACATATTAAATATTCTCTAAGTTTGCATGGAAGTTACAGGTAAGGGCTGAAGTAAGCCAGCTAGTTGGAGTACTGAGAATGAAATGCGTAAGAGAACCACGTTTTTCAATCCGTATAAAGGACATAACCCATTCTGATATGTTTCCATTTACTGGAAGGCCTTTCCCGCAACCATAGCCCAGGGCTAGATGAAGTGAATACGATCCGGGCCATTACCCTACCTGGCTATTGTGGCATAAGTCACCTGTGAACGGGGTGGATGCGGCATTAGGATGAAAATGAAAAGTTCTGCTCTCCGCAGGTGGGGCTGCACAGGGAACACTTGGCTAGCATCCGTTTCGGAGCAGTAGCAGTGATTTGTTAGTTTTCAACTTGCCAGTGTGCATTCATTAGCCTCTCTGAGTAATTAACACCTGACGCAGCCCGCCCACCTAAATTGTTCGTTATTATCTTCAGGCGGCCGGAAAAGAGCGCCCACTCAGATACCCAGATACCCAGATACTCAGATACTCAGATACTCAGTTACTCAGTTAGGCGTCTAACGAAATTTGCCCACTCATGTGCGGCACAGAGAGCCAGCAGCAGCAATCTGTGCAGTTGATTGCAATAAATTGCATTTTGCTGGAAAACCTAATTATATTAAGTTGCAATTACGAGCAAGAAGAGTGCGAGGGCTGCTTGCGCCAGAACTTGGCACAGGTGCAAATGGCTGGCTCTTCACTCGCCTGGCTTTAAGAACTGAAAAAATGCCGGCAAATTGAATTGGCTGCACTTAGCAGTGCATTACTGTACGCCCCACAGATGCACAGAGGCACGGAGGAATGACATGCTGCATTTCCCGACTCCATCACCATCGCTCTCTGCGTTTGGCCATTGCTTTATGTGGCCTACGTTTCGGTATTATTTGGATTGCATCAGGGAAGGCTCCTCCCGCACACCATCCACTTATATCCTGTGTATCGCTGCCGTGTTCCTGGCCGGGCCCATACATTTATCTGAGTTGTGGGGCGGGCACGTGAGCAGATTATGATTACATGCAGTGCCACTGCAGCCCCAATGCAGATACTCGTGCTTTGAGCTCGAGCTGCGCATCGTTTGGCAAAGCCAATCAGAGGCAGCAAACAAAAATAGATGGGTTCGAAAGTTGCCGGCGTAAAGTTGAAACCCAATTTTGAAATGCAGAGGGCATCCGGGGGGGTAAATCTTGTGAGGCCTCCCACCTTCTGCAGGAAACTGTAGCTATCGCTTCGGAATTTAATTCGGCAGATTCTGAAAATGATTTAATACCAGACCATAAATCAAAAATTGTAGTTTCTGGTTAACATTTTTCGTCAGTTCTAAGATCCATCCCCTTGTGCAGCATATTAAGCAGCTTAATTAAGCAGCATATCTGAATATATTAAACTCTCTAAAAGTTTACCCCTTCTTTGCACTTACAGCTGAGCACTTCTCCGCGACCGGAAGCGGAAGTTGCCAAGCCGGAAGTCCGCCTGGAAGTCGCCTCTGTGATGCTAGCGCCAAGGTGAAAGTGTTGCCCCAGCACTGAGCTTGCAGTGGAAAGCGGAAATCAAGGAAGTGTCCGGACCTGATCCCCTGCTCACTTCCACCATCCCTCCGGCCACGACTCCGGCTTAAGCACACAAATCCGGCATAATGCAGCGCTGAAGCTCTAGAAACAACAGCAAAGCGAACCAATCAGAGCAATTGTCGGACAAGAGCCATCATCCCAAGGACACGCAATTTCTAAGCAGGAAACAGCGACAAGGCGGCCAACGAAATGGCGGACCTGGAGCGCATACGCCTCGTCCTCCTGGGCGGCGCCGGCGTGGGGAAGAGCTCCATTTTGAAGCGCTTCCTGTTCAAGACCTACACTGACAAGTACCGCGCCACCGTCGAGGATCTCTACAATCGCGAGTACGACCTGGGCGGGGTGACGCTAAAGGTGAGTCCTGGCCCAAGTCCCGCAGCCAAGTGTTCCAGTATCTTACTGACATTTTAAGTGGAATTTCACATGTTTTTTTTTAACCTGAAAGAACTCGCACAACTAAACATTTCAAGCGAAATTTACTTTTACTCAGAACATCTCAAGTGACTCATTTACTCCTGATATTTCAATGCATTACATTGTTATTTACGATAGCCTTTCCGCCACAGTTCGAAGGGTCCTTAGGACGAGTTGTTAGATAATTATTTAAAAGAGAATCTGAGAATAGAATATTATATATTTGCCCCAAGGACTTACTGTCATGTGTTTTGATAAAAAGCACACAATTTGAGCACACACAACCACATTGAAAGAAAATTGGTAAAAGTACATATTGTTCTATTAACTGAACATCGAACATGGGCATAAGTTCGTGCGCATTTAATCCACAAAAAGAAAGAAAAATAAACATTTTCCCAAACTTTTATTTTGCGTTTTTGTGGCATTTGGTTAGCTCTATGTTCAATGCAAATGATATTGATTATCGATAGAAGTCGATTTTGATCTAGTAAAATGCAAAAATTTGCGAACTGAAACGGAATATTCTAAAGCGATAGATTTACTTTAGAAAAGGATTAATTTAGCCTTATATCGAATATATTCTTAAGAAAATATTTCCATATGGTTTTTTATTTAATTTATTTTAGTATATACTACATTATTGAAAAACACTTATGCTTGTATTATGAAATTTTTGATTTAGCTTTGAAATTTCTTTATACAAAAAAAATACGATGAAAAATACAATGTTCACATTTTGGTTTTTGTTTCTGGTTGACCATTTGGCGGATATGCCCATATCCCGTTCTGAGGAATGCAATCGGGTTAATATCTTGAACCCATCAGCTTTCCACCCTAAATAGTTTTACCTCGAGAGCAGTACCATTTCTCAGTAATATATATATACATCCCTTGCCAAAAATAAGACGTTGACTTCTAAGGTGAAGTACGCATTTGCAATTTGGAAGTGCACTTAGGCCGGCAATTATGTTAGTGGGAACTTCATTAACCCAATC
>VNJO01009831.1:0-41788 GCA_008042535.1 Drosophila tani | reverse complement strand
ACATTATCGGCAATATCGCAAGTAAACAAATTCACACGATTTTGTGAGGACAGAGGGATGGGGAGAGGAGGAGTTACTAACTGGTCTGGGGTCTATGAATACTCGCAGCCTTAGCCCTCATCAATGGGGCAAAAACAAGTGGGCGGCGGCATTTCGAAATACACACTCCAAAAGCGGGGCCAGGGTCAGGAGGGGAATGTTACACGACAATGGCAAATAAGTTATAACTGAATAAAACTCACCTCGCTGCTGCAGATTGTGTGTTTAATTTAAGCGATGAGTTGCCTCCGCCGCCGCCAGCAGTCGAAACAGAAAAACATTGACCTCGGTACACTTTTCGACACTCGCCTTCGATGATGATTAAATACTCGCAGGTTTTTCAATTATACGTGTTAAAATATAAGGTTTATTTCAGATATTTTTATAGAATTTTTCTTTAAATATTTTCGGTTTCGGTTGGTTTTTTTGGTGTTAAAAAAGAACGACCCGGTTATTCGTTTATTTTGGTTTTATTCACTTGTGATTATTGTAAAAACAGTTCGTATTTGGGTAAATCAAAGCTGAAATTGTTTTTATAAAATTATTTTTTAGTCACAATGCGTTTTATTTTTGGTATTTAAATATTTTCTGTACAATTTTGGGGAATCCGAAATCTCTCAATTTTTATGAACGTCTCAAATTTCCATTAATTGTTTATGAACGATTTTTTTGAAACCTGAATGGTTAACAACCTTAGCATTTGAACTCGACAAAAAGTTTAATAACATCTGAACGACCTACTAATACAAGGCGGAATAAAAATGATTTAATTTAATGGGCCTGCGTGCGTGAGTTAGTCGCAGCGCCTAAATGAAAAGCACCGAGAGCTGGAGCTTGAGTTCGAGTTCGAGGTGTAAAATGAGGTAATTTCGTATTTAAAAGCCAGAGAGACTAGGTAAAAACACACAACAACAACAAAAAAAAAAAAAAAAACACACGAGACAAAAACAAAACTGCGGCTAAAGGAAAACCAGTTTCTGGATGATAACAAGATGGAACCAAAAACTAGAGGGGAGCGGGAGAACAGGGCAAGAAGGAGGATAAACCGGAAAGCTAGAGACAAAAAAAACAACAACAAAAGGCTTGTCCAGAAAGCGAAAAGTCTAACTGTATTTCTTCTTTAAACAAATCACAATCGCAAGCACATGTAGCTGCAAACACACACACACACACACACACGGACACATTAGTGGAATATTCAATGGAATGAAAATAAAAAATATTCAACGACCCGCCGACGCAAAGACAATTTGCAAAGACAGTCTCGGCAGCCGCACACACTCATGCAAAGGCAAACACGCCAAAGCGAAACAATCAGTGGGGAATAGAAAACACAACATGTTCGATCCAATTAAATATAGTGGACAAATTTAATACCAAACCGAATGGCAAACAACATAAAGTGTAGCAGTAGGCTTTATGGATTTTTTAAAATTTTTTGGCGTCACCGTCGCGCTCTCTTGCTCTCTTTTATTTGTCTGTTTCTTTTGTTGCTTTGCATGTGTGTTTCCCTTTTTTTTTTTATTTCTTGTTCTGTTTGTTGCTTCTTTTTCCGTGCGGTGTCTCACTCTCTCTCGCTCGCTCTTTCACAAATGAGAAACAAAGTCAAATTCTCTGAGAAATGCACATATTTTTTTTCGAATATTTCTTTGCCTGCCTGAGAGTGAAACAAAAACAACAACACGCAATCACAAACACAACTGCCAACGCGCCTTCACACACACACACATTCGAACATAGTCGCACACTGCCACAGCTCAAATTAGTCGGAGGCAACAACAATAAACGCTGACTGTCGATTGTTATTTAAACACTGGAGCATTTCGCTTTTTTCCTTCATTCTTTTCGAAAAAGCCACGCGACAAATGTAACAAATTGAAGGCGAATTAAACAAAAATCAGCAACAAAAACATGGCACAGTTTCGAATAAAACAGTAAGAGAAACAAAAACAATTACAAAATCAAACACTTGAAGCGGCGCGACGCGGAGAAAAGAGACGACAGAGACCAAAGACAATGACAGCTGAGTGTACGTGGAAGCGGCGACTTTTCGATTTGTTTTGTTTCAATTTAACCAAAATCTCGTCACTTGTTAATTGCCATTAATTTTGTTTGTTTTTATTGCAACGTGAATTGGCGCACTTTTTCCGTCGGCAGAAACGTAAAGAATTTATTTAAATACCAGAGTTTTTTGTGGAACGAACCAAATGTTGGCGATTTATCGGATTTACCGATGTTTGTATTTTTTTGTTGTTGTTTTTTTTTTACAATTGGCAACGGCAACGCGAAAGATAATGCCATCTACCGCCTGGTTTCCATATTTTTTTTATTGTTTAAAATCAACACACGCGGCGAGTGGCTTGAAAATGGGTAGCGAGCGAGAGCTAAAATCGACCGCTCCGCTCGAAAGTGCGCGACGAAATGCCGCCGGCCGCCGGATTTCAAACCGCGATAGAATAGCGCCCTCAGACGGGCCGATACCTCAACATTTTCGATTACGATTAACAACGCGGCGGCAGCTCGTGGTTCTGTTCTGGGGTTCAATAATAAATTCAGAATAAATTTAAATGTTAATTTGGCTAGTAAATAAACATATATTTAGCCAAATTGGCATGTTTTCGTTGCTTCTTGTTTATGTGACATTTATTATACTATTCAAGTTTTTTCCAACCACTAAGACATTTCAAAATGGGCTATAAACATTTTAATTTCATCTAGATCTGTAAAATGTTCTCACGATTTTCAAATTTATTCCGAAGTAGACTCGCCTGCGCTGCTCCTGTGAAAATAATTAGGAAGTCTTTTTAAAATTATTTCCCGCTTGAGTAGTTATTCAATGTGACCAGCTTTACCTTTGAAACCTGATAAGAATAAGTGTGGCCAGTCACACCAATTTACACTTTCCGGACACTTTTTGGCGGGGGAAATGGATTTCTCAAAATCTCAAGATAAGTTTCACTAATTTTCCCAGAGAGAGCAGCTGATCGATCAAACAAAAAGAATTTATACACAGGAATTGAAGGAAAAAATGCTGTACGCCTAGAAAGAGAAAGTGGTTTTTAGTTGGCCGCGAAATGGACAAAAATCTGGATGAGGTGAGTGCCCCATGGACCAACTATCTACGAATACAGCCCCTAATCCCTGATGTTTTCCTCATCTCCGCCTTTTTCGGCACACTCCCAGGTCAAAGGCATCGTACAAAAGAAGTTCAATGAAATTCGGGCGGCTCTGCATATGCGCGAGAAGCTGCTGCTGCGGCAACTGGAGGTCATAGCGAACACCCGGAAGCAACAGCAGTTGGTAAAGGAGAGCTCAGATCCCGAGAAGGAACGAACTGGCGTGAGATTCGTCGCGGGCGAGGGAGGCGCCGACGATGACGACGAGGTGGAGGAGAAGCTGCTGACCGCCATTCGGAGCTTTGGTCACTTCCTGCTGGACAACAGTGACATGCAGCTGGCGCTGCAGGACTATCGCACCACGGGGCTGCGAAATGAGGACTACATTGAGCCTCTGGACGACCACGAGACGATGTACAAGTGCCTGCAGGACGGGAATGTCGCCTACTACGACCTGGATGAGGACGGTGCCCCACCAGAGGCCATAGTTGTGGACTTTTCGCGCAACCGAACCCTCGTCGAG
This sequence comes from Drosophila tani, assembly GCA_008042535.1. Classification (NCBI taxonomy): domain Eukaryota; kingdom Metazoa; phylum Arthropoda; class Insecta; order Diptera; family Drosophilidae; genus Drosophila; species Drosophila tani. Next base: position 38,110 of record VNJO01009831.1, on the reverse strand, counting down.
GACAATGCAAAGCGATCCATCATAAATATCACTCTGCAGGAGGCCAAGGAGTTGATAAGGAAGGCCAAGATCAAGAGGGAAACCTATGTGCCGCCGTTGAACTTGGAGGAGTTGGACGATGAACTGGAATCATCCATCGCAGAGGCGGTCTCCAGTTTGGGTCGCGAAACCTCGGCCAAATCCAAGGGCAGCGTCCAGGAGCCGCCGAAGCCACAGACACAGAAGACCCGAAAGCAACGCTTCAAGCCAAAGATCACCATCAACAACTGCAATGGCACCATAAATCTGCGCAACATTGCCAGTTTGACCATCAATTGCGCCAACGAGGAGGCCGTCAGTGCGGAGATACCTCTGGCCAAGTCCGCCGATTCCAGCACCACCGAAGAACCATCCAACTCCAACTCCAACTCCACGCCCACCACCACCGCCTCCAGTTCGAACTACTCGAGCAACGCCAGCTCGCGTTCGCAGTCCAAGAAGCAAAAGGCGGCCGCCGCCACCAAGAAGCAGGAGCGGATTGAGCGCGAACCCAGCTCGGAATCCACTCCGACGCCGGGTCAGAGCCAACGCTACGAGGAGACGGACATCCACGACGTGACCTGTGACTTCTACAATCGTCTCCTCAACGAAATCAAGAAGAGCATGGTGGAGAAGCCGCGCCGAACCTACCAGCAAGTGGCCGCAGAGCCCGCCGTTCAGGCTGCCGCCGCCGATTCCAGTTGCGATGCCAACTCCAATCCCCAGGAGGAGTCGGCTCGCCCCAAACAGGAGCCAGTCTCCACAACCACCACAACCATGCCGCCGAGCAGCGAGTCTGCGGGTCCCCAGCTGCAGCCGGGCAAGCGGCTGATCCTAAAGAACTTTGAGAATCTAAGGATTATACTGGAGGCCAACAGCGGCGACGAAGACTCATTCCATCCCGTGCAGATTGAGCAGTGGCTGGCCGAGATCATCTCGGAGACAGACCTGGAGCCGATGCAGAACACGGACATCCTGGAGCACAGTCGCATACACAGCAGCGAGAGTCCCTAAATGAGATTCCAACCTAAATTATCCTTAATGCACTCAGTATTTGATCTATTTTATACCTGTAACTTAGGCATATTTTTCTTAATTGTTTTTAATTTAATTTTTAATTTTAACTTTTAATTTAAGCTAGTTCCGAACCCTCGAAAGACATTCGAAATTGTTTTAGTTTTTAATTTGGAACAAATTTTGGCGGAAATGGAGCGGTGTGGCTTTCCATTCCTTGTATTTCGTAGAATCGAAATGGTTTAAACATTGAAATGTTTAAAGCCACCACTACAGTCAAATGCCAAAATTTAACACTATTGCTAGATATGAGAAGAAAAAAAAGCTAAGATTTATTGTAATATGGCAAAAAAATAGCTATAACCTAAAAACTAGCTATTTAACGCTAAAAAATGCTAAATCTAGCCACACAATTACAATTTGTCTGCACTGATTCTTCTGTTCTCTTTTGTGTATACTGTGCGTTGACTGAGAAAAATCCTATCCCACGGGATAGGGTGCCGACCGCTGGTTTACTGTGAAAATCGAAGAAACTGTTGATTGTAAACAAAACGAAGAGTTAAGGAAATCGAAATTGATGTATAGTTTCCCCTAAAAGTTATCCAACTTCTTTTAACTCCAATTTCTATTCCATTTCCGCCAAATATTAACTCGTTTAAATGTATGGTACTTAAAAGCATTTCATTTTGTGATTTCTTTTATCATTTCTCGCAAGACTCGAACTCGTACCAATTTAGCCAAGTAAGCTCTCTCTCTCCCAGGCAGTGTGTTCAGTGCTCACCGTAGCCCCATTTGTAAATGCAATCGAAGAGTCCACATTAATTAAAAAGTGTTAATTGCCATTCACCCAACTTGGTTGCTTTCGCTTTTGCTTGAAAATCCGGTTAGGGGGCTTGAATTAATATTCGAAGTGTACTCTCTGGAACCCCAAAAGCAGCCGATTTGATTGATAAGACCATTAAAATATACATTCTAGTTGTGTGTGTGTATATTTGCGGCGAATGAAGCGAGGCACTCGTAACTAAAAGCACTTGGTAATGGTGATTGCAGCAATAGAGTGGACCTTCTACACTGAAACATTGGTAAAATCGAAACTAAATTTAAAAAAAACATTCATTGCTATGATGGTTTGAAGGATTATCTATTAGAAAAGGTAAATATTTAAGTACTTTGGACCTGAAACCTATAGTCAAACTTCTAGAAACCTTTTGAACTTAAGCTTTAAATTGCTAAAAATGCTAAAGAAAATTTAATATAAGACGAAAGCTTGTTACTAGAAATTACTTGAAACTAGGTTTTAAAATATTTTTTCGGCACTTTTAAAACCTTTAGTCATTGCTACGATGGTTCGAAGGATTATCTATTAGAAAAGGTAAATATTTAAGTACTTTGAACCTGAAACCTATAGTCAAACTTCTAGAAACCCTTTACACTAAAGCTTTAAATTGCTAAAAATGCTAAAGAAAATTTAATATAAGATGAAAGCTTGTTACTTAAAATTAAATTAGGTTTTAAAATATTTTTTCGGTACTTTTAAAACCTTTAGTCATGGAAATCCCACTTTATATCGAACCCTCGAGAGTCCTTTGGACCCGAAACCTATCGTCAAACTTCTAGAAACCCTTTACACTAAAGCTTTAAATTGCTAAAAATGCTAAAGAAAACTTAATATAAGATGAAAGCTTGTTACTTAAAATGAAATTAGGTTTTAAAATATTTTTTCGATACTTTTAAAACCTTTAGCCATGGAAATCCCACTTTATATCGAACCATTTAATGCAATGAAATAGAAATAATCAACCTAAAGCGTAATAGTGGTCCACTCTAAATCATAAGCATAATAGGGGTCCACTCTAAACCACATCGACATGGATTAAAGACACCAAAGGTTGCACCATTGAGGTAGAATTCGCGGCAGAGCAACTACTTAACCCTGCCGATAATGTCCAGCAGGAAGGGGGTATAGTAGGTGATGATGCAATCGGCCCCGGCACGTCGGAAGCCCTTCATGGCCTCCAGCACGGCCTCCTGGAGATCGAAGGCTCCCGCCTTGGCAGCATGATACAGCATCGCATACTCCCCGGACACCTGGTAGACGTACAACGTGTGATATGGATAGGAATCCTTGGTGGAACGCAGAATGTCCAGGTACGGCATGCCCGGCTTCACCATCAGCATGTCCGCACCCTCGGCGACGTCCCTTTGGATGGCCCGCATGGCCAGGCTCCTGGAACCGCTGGGCAGCTGATAGCACCGTCGGTCACCGAACTTTGGAGCGGACTGGGCCGCCTCCCGGAAGGGACCGTAGAAATTGGATGTGAACTTGGCCGAGTAGGCCAGCAGGGAGACACTGTTCATTTCGGCATCGATCAGGGCCTGCTTGATGGCCTTCACCCGGTTGTCCATCATGTCGGAGGGAGCCACTATATGGGCACCGGCCTTGGCATAGGCCACTGCAATCTCTGCTATCCTCCGGATGCTGGGCTTATTCTCCAGGCCATTCTCCCCGAGCAAACCGCAGTGGCCGTGGGAGGAGTACGGGCAGATGCAGACATCGCAGGCAATGAGGAGGTCGGGAAACCATTCCCGCAGCTTTGGCAGGGCCCTGACTACGGGATTCTGGGCGGAGTCCGCATTGGAGGCGTTCTCGTCCTTCAGTTCCGGTTCCACCACACCGAAGAGTAGGACTGACGACAGCCCCTTGGCCACCAGCGGCTCCAGGTGCTCCCTCAGGCGGTTCAGTCCGAATCTCGATATTCCCGGCATGCTGGCAATCGGCTGCACGTCATCGTCGCTGCTCACGATGAACACCGGGTACATGAGGTTGTGCGGCGCTATCTCGCATCCCGATTCCTGCAGCAGGCGCAGGGTCGCGTGGTGCATGCCACTGTGCAGTTTCCGCTCCATATTGTGTCCGCTTTGCCCAAACTGAAACCAACGTAACAAGTGAAACTAACGTCCAAGTGCTTGTCGCTCGTCCGGAGGTCATATTTAGTGGGTGATGTTCTCTGCGGTTTACAACACTTTTACGGGTGCTAGGGTGGACCTTGGTATGTTTAAGTGAATATGAAAATTGTTTTAAAATAAATATTCGAAACTAAAACCAATATTGTTAAGAAATTCCCCATTTACATATGTATGCTATGGCTGTAAACATATTGATCAACACTGCGCATGCGTGATATATTTACATATCTTGATTTTTAGGTATTGTTTTAAATGTTTTAATAACAATAACGTGTAAAAAAACTGGATAAAGATGCCCACAAAAACCGTAAATTTTGTATAAAGCCCAAGATTCGGTAGCAATAAGTTAGAAATCCAATTCCATTGTTTGGCGCTGAACTAGAAATATTTATTTGTACCGTAATTACAAATACATACAAATATTGTATCTTTCTAATAGAGGTGGAGAAACATCGATGAAAACATCGACGCATCGATGTTTTTAAAATGTTTGGGATCATCGATGTTTTGTGGGGAAACATCGATGTTTTAGTCACGTCACTAAAGTAAAGGAAAACATTTTTAAATTTATTTTAGAGCTTATAATTAATGTAGTAATTTCTTATTCAAGTTCACAAAATATATTTTTTTACAGACCTAAGTTGAATCATCGTCCAAAAATTGTATCTCATTATTTTTCGCCGTCGCCATTTCGTGATTAGTTCTATAAGTTTTTCTTTTCGAGAGCTGGAAAGCGCGTCTTAGGATTTGCGTGGGATCTTGGACTTTTGTGCTTGGAAGGTTTAATATGGAATCTGAGAATAAAAAATACATGTTTTAAAATGTTTAAAAAAGTAATACAAATAAAGGTTCCGTCCTACCAATTATTACTTCATACAGTTTCGGAAAGTCTAACAATTTCTTCTTGCCATGGGATCCTTGCAAATTGTATTCCATTATGATCTGGTTGTCCAACACATTTCCTATATTTTTCTCGACGTTGTTGCGCCATAGTTTGCTGATTGTAGCTATCTAAAAATGTGGAATGCAAATGCTTAATATTTAAATACTAAATACTCAATGTGTTTTTCAACTTTTCTCTACTTTGTCCCTGTATTTTACCTTATTTCTACTTACATAATAGCTTTTATTATCGTCGGAAATAAGTGATTCTACTTCCATTAGTCCTACATCAGAATTTAATGGAAAAAATGAATCCAAGCCGCTTGCCGTTGCCTCTTGCTTAATTAATTGATTACTGAATACTTTTAGCTCAGCGAGGGCTCCCACTATTGCCGTATGATATTGGCTGTTTTTAGCTGGAAATATGGAATATTTTGTTATTATTATATACATTATTTTACTTAGCTTAAGGAGGAAACACAAAAGGACATCTGGTTTCTGGGAACTCTTGGGTGTCCTGCATGGTTATTATTACTATAATTATTATTTACTTACTCTCCATTTTGTTCAGTTTTGTGTGTAGTTTTACCACGGACTCTGCAATAAGAATCTTGAATTATGAGCAAATATTTGAATTGGATTTTTTCATGTACCTTGAAGTGCGTCCAACTTCTTCTCCAGTTTCTCGCAGTTATGGCATGACTTTTTTGATGACCCTGAAACCGTATAAATTATTAATATTACTGTACTGTACTGTAACTTCAACAAAAATACATTATTACCTTTGCCAGAGTTCTCTGATGATTGAGTATTCATCTCGTTATCCATTTAAGATATATTAATTTTAATCAAGAATGGGTTAAGGTTGTTTAAGTGTATGTACAAACTATTATTAATTCGTAGTATTTTAATTATACTATTGTTTTCTTCCTGGCTCTTTAGTCGGTTTCTTATTCTATCTGCAATTGTTGGTTTCGTTGTGGTTTATTTTCCGGCAAAAACAAGTAATATTTGTTTGTTTTTCGGTCCTCTTTTGCCTACGACATTCGTTAGAGATGGAAGAGCACCGATAAAGCTATCGATTACATTGATGCTTTCAATACATCGATTGTCATCGAACCCGCCCTTCTACAAATAATCGGTTTTTAAAAACAAACTCTGGCGGTAATACTGAAGTTTTGACAGCTAGAGCTTGCCTTGCCTGCTCATTTGTTTTTGTGCTCTACCGTCTGTGTCGACTTGCTGGCGCCTTCCGAAAAAACATAACGGAAAGAGCACTGGGAGCAGCAAGAAGCAAAGGCGTGCCCTTCCCTATTTCACTCGGATTTAGTGTTAAATAAACTTACAAATAAACATTTTTCGACGCACAACTTCCAAATTTATTTAGCAAAATATTTAGCGCGTTGCGACTTAAATGTGGGGGAGTTACATAGGTGAGAATGCACATAATAATGCGTTATGTGGGTATGGATGTGTGTATTTACAATTAACTGGGCGACAAAAAGGGAAACAAAAAAATCGCGTGTCCGTTGTCGGTCTGCTCGCTAGGTCGCTCGCCATCGCGCCAGAAATTGAGCATATATATATTTATTTACGTGTATATATTGTCTCATTGAACAGGTCGTATCAAAAATAAATGGGAGAACCCAAAACGAACTCAAGCCCCATACAAATTTCTCCTTCCTCATCCCAGAGACAGGTGGTAACAGTTGCGATGACAGACTTGGACCTGGAGTTGGTCTTGGACATTGGTCATGTGTGTGCTTGCAGGCTTGTAGACTCTACCTACAGCATGCCGAAGCCCTTCGAGTAGTTGATGGCCTTCAGCAGGCGCTCCTCCAGCTTCTCCCGGCTGCTGTACTCGGGCAGCAGCAGGACGTTGAAGCAGGTGTGCGATGTGGGCAAGCGGTCACTGTCCGGGCCGTGGCGTGTGATTAGCAGACGCAGGCATTTTAGGCCGCCCACCGGCACACGCGCCGACCCAGTTGTGAACTCGAGCAGCTTGCGCTTCGACTCGTTGGGCATGGCGTGCACGATGCTCCAAAAGTCCTGAATGATTTGCGTCTCGTCCGTGTAGCCGCCCTCGTACTCCGTCGAGTGCTCCAGCTCCACGAAGTCAAACTCCTGCAAGGGGGATAAAAGCAAACTCATTAAAGTAATTAATTAAGTTGTAAACACCTCATTTTGTATTACACGGTCACACTAGTGACCAGTTGGTATAATGTTATCGATAACAGTCCTAACGCATAGAATTAAGGTAGATTTTGAAGAAAAGAATATACGGTCACTTTGGTTTGGCAAAAAGAGCGATCGACACGTTTCGGATCGAGAAAAAGAAAAATAAAAGCCATCCCCCATTATTACTTTGAACTAAAAGTCTAGGAGTTTACAAGTATAATAAATCTAGATACTCACGCGACTGCCACAGACCAGCATCTCGATCTCCTCGGGCCGGAAGAGCAGCTTCAACGGCGACTCGTCCGTAACCATTTCGAAGCCCTTGCGGAACGCATTAAACTGCTGCTGGATATTCGTGTTGAGCAGGAAGTCACTGTAGAGGTTCACGAACAGCTGCTTGTTGTGCTGCCCCACCAGCACATCCTTGCCATGGGGCACCAGCTCGTGCTCCACCATCTCCCCAAACACATTGCTGTAGCTGATCTTGAAGGTCTGATCGAATACCTCCTCCATGTCCTGTCCCTGGTAGTCCAGCATGGACTTTAAGCTCTTGTAAAGCGTGGGACTCCAGTCGTTGAGGTCCGCGTAAGTTCCGCAATAGCCCATCAGCTTGCGGTATACCACCATGGGAAAGTTGACGGCCAGGATCACATTGTTGTAGATCGCCAGACCGATAATAATCCCGATCAGAGTGAATTGGGCCCCATTCTCGAAGGGTGTGGCGTTGAACCTTGAGAAGGGAAATTAAAGTATTTCACTTTTACATCTGTAAACACCTCATTTTTGTATTACACGGTTACATTCGTGACCAGTTGGTCGATAATGTTATCGATAATAGTCCTAACGCATAGAATTAAGGTAGATTTTTAAGAAAAGAATATACGGTCACTTTGGGTTGGCAAAAAGAACGATCGACACGTTTTCGGATCGAGACCAGTTGGTCGATAATGTTATCGATAATAGTCCTAACGCATAGAATTAAGCTACATTTTTAAGAAAAGAATATACGGTCACTTTGGTTTGGCAAAAAGAGCGATCGACACGTTTCGGATCGAGAAAAATAAAAAGCCGTTATTATTTTGAACTAAAAGCCTGAGAGTTTATAGTATGAAACTTTTACATCTTAATAGACGAAAATCTTACCACATATTATTGGTCTCCTCCTGCTGGACAAACATGCCGAAGGCCGGATTAAAAATCTCTTCCACAATCAACTGGAAGAACTCTTTGGATACGCCGCCCTCGTCAATGCCCTGCTCGCCCACAAACTCCACCACCAGCTGCTTCTTGAGATCCTTCGGATTGCTCATGGCAACCAGTTCCAGCTAAAGACACAAGTACAAATAAGTTTAAAGGCTTCCAAATGAATTAGAAGGTCTGCAGCTTACCCCGATGAGAGCATCGTTAATGAGCTGATCCCGGCGCACCGTCAATTTAAGATCCGGCCGTGGAGTCCCATCCTGGCCGTCCTGCCCGAAGTTATTGAGGATGGAGTACAGCGAGGAGTAGCGCTCGCTGTACATCCGCATGCGGCTGTCGTAGTACAGGGCATCCACCTTTGTCGCCGGCGTCAGGATAAAGGCGTACAGCATGAAGGAGAAGTAGTTGGTGTGGCCGGAGCCCATCTCGCTCTCCATGGCCAGCGTCTTGTACGAGAGGTAGTCGTGGTGCATCTGGATGTTTTCGCTGAGCGCCTCATTGTAAAACTCCTCCAGCGGCACCAACGGCCGCCGACAGTCGATGGCCGCCACCTGTAGCGCCTTCTCCAGCTGATCCTCGGCGAACTTTGGCATGTGGGGCTGGTGCATCGAGCTGTAAACGAACAGGTCGTCCTCAACGGGTCCGCTAGAAGACGCCGAGGTGGCCGAAGTCTCAGCGCGATCCTCGATCGGGGTCCTGCAGGAGGGTAACTCCAATTCGCTGGCCAAAATGTTGGCATAGAAGACAATCTAAGGGCGAGTAAGGAGAGTATTAATGTTGGTTTCTAGGGGGTTTCCTCGGGCATTACCTTCAAAACTTTGGTCACGCTTATGATGGACCCGTTCTCCCGCATGGACTCCTCATCGAGGAGCACTTGGAGTGTGATCTGCTGCTGGCAGGCGGCCACCAGCGCCTGCAGCTGATCCGAGCAATGAGCCGCCCAGATCCTGGCCAGACGCGCCTGTGCCGGCACGGGCATGCAGGCAGCCGCATGACACAGCTTCGGCAGCACCCGGTCCAGATAGTCCATGTCAACGACGCTGTTATTAGCTAGGAATAAATGTAAACATTTGTAAATAGTTTAAATATGATATAAAGTAGATAAGGTAACACTAAGAACTATTATATGTAAATATCGATAAGAACATGAGCACTCGATATGGTTATCGACCATGTACGATCAACAGGAGTACATCACTAATAAAACGAGCGCAAGTCAGAGAAGAACGTGAAATTAAGAAATTAAAGAAATAAAGAGTTTTATACATTAAATTAACTTTTACAAGCAGTTTTTGGGATTCTAGAGGAACTCACTATTGGTGGCCAGGTCAAAGCAGATGACCAGGCAGTGCACGGCCTTCTCCCAGTCGGGCCGCATGTAGGCCACCCAGTCCGCCAGCTGGAGGACGCTGGTGATCAGCTTCTCGGTGATGGCACGCGTTTGGCAGCCGAAAAGAAGACGCTGAACGCGACGCAGTCCCTGCAAGTCCACCTGGGTGTCGCTGCTTTGAGACCTATCCTCATCCTCCGCCCGGGTGCCTGCTTCGGGTTGAGCCATTGGCACGTCCTCGTCCTCGGCTTCGGTATCGGTTTCCGCTACTACTACTTCCCTCGAAGACGCCGCCTCTTCGGCATCTGCTCCTGCTGCTGCTGCTCCTGCTCCTCCCTCTTCCTCCTCATTCTGCGTACTGTCCTCGTCCTTGTCGTGTTCCCCCTCTAGCGTACGCAACTGTTCCTTGTTCAGAGCCTCCGGGGGATTGGCCAGCAGCTCCTGGAGACTACTGGAAGCCGCTGGTTCTGCGCTGCGTACGAAGCTCTTGCTCAGTCGGTCCACGCTGGAGAATACATCGCCGATGGCGTGGCAAATTCTGTCGTAACTGTCCGTCGCCCTGCACTGCTCGTAGAGGGCCATCAGGCTATTGGCCTCCAGGCTCTGAACCGGTGGCAGGGTGGGTGTACAGGGTCCCGAGCCGCCGCCAGAGGAAGGCTCAGCGCCGCCCAGATCCAGCTGCGGCACGCTCTGGACAGCCGAAGCAGCCGCCGCCGCCGCTGCCACCACAACGGCTGCTGGCGTGCTCTGCGACTGCGTGCTGGTGGTGGTGGTGGTGCTGGCCGAGGTGATAGTGCTGGTGGAGCTGCCGCTGCTACTGCTGCTGCTGTCGTTCGGCGACAGCATGTCCACATCCTGGGGGCTAATTGAAGTGCGTTAGCAAAGGAGGTTAATAATAATAAAGCAAAGGCTGAAATGTGCCCACCTGCTGGACGCCGAAGTGGACGACGCCTCGCAGAGCCGAGCATCCTGTGAGAAGAGCTGTAGGGCTTTGGCCGCCACCTCGTTGGGCGTCATGGGCGCCACCTTGCCACTGGACGCGCAGTTGTCATTGGTGCAGTGGGCGTTGCCGCAGCCGGACTGTAGCTGGTGGAAGTATCTCTGGATCAGGCTGCGCACAGCCGATCGCTTCATTTCTGGCGTGGCCCGACCGGCCATTGCAGCTGCTGCTCCAGATCCAGATGCACTGGGGATGGGATTGGGATCAGTTCGCTCACTTTAAACTGTGCAAAAAGAGACACGCACCTGGAGGACACGCCTGGCAGCTGGTGCCGATGCTGCTGCTGCTGCTGCTCCTCTTCGCCGCCACCGCCGCTCATCTTCGCTGAAATCCGCTCTATTCACACCCCCCACCACCACTTAGCCCTTTCTTTGTTCGCTTAAAACCGTCCCGTCCAAGCGCTCGCTAAGATTGTGCTCCACAATAAAAAAAGGGTGCAAAAAAATCGATGTTGATGTCCCTTTTGTCGTCGCTGTGACCTTAAATTCTGTTTGCCGCTGCTCCGCTTTCGCTGTCGCTGCATCCGCCGCTGCCTGGGTGGCCGCGCATCGAGGGCTTGCTCGCCGGCTTCGTTTCGTTTTGAACTTGAAGCGCGCACTGTTCACATTCGATTCATAACAATTATTTGACAATTTTGACCGAAAAACGCAAGTGTTTTTAAAGCAATATTGAAAATCATCAACGAGTGTTGCACAACGACCAATGTGTCCGTGCTGCAAGTCGAGCGATGCATGCACGCGTACGATAGCTTAAGACTGCCTATCGATAGGTTATGGTCTATCGGTAAAATTTTAGGATACGAATTTTAAAAAAACGATGTAGAAAAAAGTGTTACTTAAATCTATTTCAGTTGTCTCGAAATGTTGCCAAGAAACATTGAAAGCTCCGAAATGAAAATGACGTTATTAAGAAGTGCCTGCTATCTTAAAATGTTTGAATATGAAGTTTGAATATTTGTACATATTCGCAAACAAGAAAATTGAGCACGTTAAAAATCTGTAAATTAATTTAAAATAAATCAAATAACGTGTCTTATTATTATGATATAAGTGGTTTTTGATAATGAACAAGCATAATCTATATTTTTGACAAAATGCAGGACTTAAGAATAAGTGCAGGCATTAAAATATAAAAAGTTTACGCTTATAACGGGGAACATTACGTTGTTTTTAAGTTTATTAACTTAAGCTGAAAAACGATTGTTTTGGTTTATATATGGTAAGAAATGATTAATTATTAATAATAAAAATATTTCGCTTATTTTGTAATTACAATCATTTAATTTATTAACCTGATTTTGTAAGTTTTTCAAAGTGCGGTTCCTAAATATATAAGGGTACTGAAATAATCAAATTTCTATAGGTTCCCATGCGACGACCTATCGATTACTCAATTAACCAAATTTCGATAGTTTCCCATGCGACCGACCTATCGACCAGTGCTGCAAGACATCGCCCGCCTTTATCAGCTGTCGTAGTTTTCCTCTTCCTGCCAACAAAAACGGAAAAAAGAAAATAGAACGCAACTCAACGCAGTCAGCGGTGGAAAATATTGGAAAGGCCAAAAAGTGCAGGCCATGGAATGAGCTAGTCTAGACGCGCAGAAGATTCCGACCGAATTCGAGTCCAGCGATGACGGAGCAAGAGGATTTGGCCAGCGGCGGAGGCAGTGGCTCCGCAGCTGGAGCCGCAGCAGGCAGTGGCGGCGGCGGCGGCGGCGGCGCAGGGGGTAGCAACTGTCAGAACCAACTGCAGCAGTGCGTGCGTGGAAATGTCACCTGGCAGCTGCTGCCGGTCCACCTGCGGTCCGTGCTGCACAACAACCAGCGGGATTACGAGAAATTCGTCTTCAACTACAGCCTGAAGAACCAGCTGCGATTCAGGGGCAACCTGGCCGCAAAGGTGTTCCGGCGGGAGCAGCGATACTATGAGCTGCTCGTCCAGAAGAGCATCAACGGCTTGGGCGCGTTCCCCTACCACCTGGCCGACATCGTGACCAAGGGCCTGAGGGTCACGCCCTTCAACTATTATCTGGACGTCCTGGGCCAGCTCTTGCGGAGCGACAAGAGCTACGACACGCTGCCCAACTTCACGGCCGCCGACTGCTTGCGGGTGCTGGGCATCGGGCGGAACGAGTACCTGGCCCTGATCAGCGACTTGAAGACCCACACGCCGCGCTCCTTGATCTTCGGATCGCGGCCCAATCCGCTTGACTTTCTGCCGCGCTTTCCCGTCCGCATCCACATGGAGCCCTGGTGGCGACTGGACATTGGCTACGTGCTGGAGGCCGACATCAAGTATTTATCGCCCGCGGAGAGGGGTTTACTCGATGACCTCATAGACTTTGGGGCCCAGCCGGCGGGAAAGTGCGACCACGAAGTGGTCCACAGCCTGTACCGGAAGGGTCTCGTCTATTTGGATGTGCCAATCAGCGGCGAGGATCGTATCTCCATTCCCCCGCTCCGTAACTTCGTGATGAACCGGGTGAGCGGCGATTATTTCGAGAATCTGCTGTACAAGATCTTTGTGAGTGCGGACGAGCACATGACCATCGCCGAGCTGGCCCACATGCTGCAGCTGGAGCTGGATAGTGTCAAGCAGGCGGTGGCCTTTATCTGCCGCCTGGGCTTTGCCCATCGCAAGCAGGACGCGCTGCAGTTGCAGCAGCAGCAGAGTCAGCCCAATCATCCCAGCTGGGAGGGGTACAACCAGCAGAAGACGCCCGAGACGCCACAGATCACGCCGCTGAACTACAACCTACATGCGGGCAGCGGCAGCTTCGACTTTGATCAGAGTCCCAAGTCCCCGAAGACACCCAAGGAAAAGGATAAGGACAAGGACAAGGACAGCAGCTCCATTGGATACCTCTCCTCGGATGGCAACACCAGCGACTTTAGCTTCGCCAACTTGAATACCACGCCCCAGGAACGAATGAACAGCGACGAGCAGGAGCTGAGCTCAGAGCTGGAGCTAGAGGATCTGAGTGAGCGCACGACCAAGCCGCCTCCAGCGTCTGCTCCGGCCCCAGCTCTGCCCAAGAGCGGCAAGAGGGTGGGCTTCCTCTTTGACTCGACGCTAACCGCCTTCCTGATGATGGGCAACCTCTCGCCGGGCCTCAAGAACCATGCGGTCACCATGTTCGAGGTGGGCAAGCTGTGCGAGGAGAGCCTGGACAGCTTTCTGGCCGAACTGGAGCAGGTGTCGCTGCTGGATGCGGAGGGAGAAGGCGATGTGTCCCGCTACTTTGCCCACGCCGTCATCCTGCGCTCCACCATCTGCTCGCTGCGCCACCTGCTGCCGGGTGGCCTGGATCTGCTGCGACTGGAGTGCCTGGAGGGCTTGGATCGGCAGACGCGTGATCGCGTGCTGGAGAAGAAGTACAAGTTTATAATTGCCGCCTCGCCGCTGACGGCGTCGCTTAGTCACACGTTCAGCATTCCCTACTTTGGCCAGTTTCTGCGCAGCTCCGATGTGACGCCCATGTGGAGCAAGCTCTTCTACAATCATATCACAGGGTATGGCCCACCTAGCCTCCTCCTTTGCCGCGGAACCGTGCTCAAGACCCTGCCACGTCTATTTCTCGGCTATGGCAAGCTGCTGGTGAACATCCTGCACTCCGATTCGTATGTCCTCAACTCGGAGAACTTCCGCAACCTGAACGAACAGCTCAAGAACGGATGTGTGCTGCTCCAGGGCTATGGCATCCGCACAGCCGGCAGCCTCCACTACGAATCATTCCCGTTCCAAACTGTGGATCCGCGCCAGGCCAAATGGTCCGCCCATCGGGCCGTACAAAAGCTGACCGGGCTCTTGAACCTGCGCCAACAGTGCGGCTACATAACATTCCTGAACACTGGCGTTCCGGATCTCGGTTGCGAGGAGTACGAGTTGCAGGTGCGCCTGAAGCCCACGCAGCGCCAGAAGCGCTCCTCGATCACCAGCAAACCGACGACAAATGTGCCAAACAGCGAGTTTCAGTTGAAGAGTCCGGATGAAAACCATTTTGCGGCCACCCCGGAGCATGGTCCGGCCAACGAGTTCACCTCGGCGGACTGCAGCCAAGTGCTGGCCAGCGAGCTGGCCAAGTGTAGCCGAGCGGATCTGGTGTCGCAGAGCTCCGTAGAGATACCAATGGAGATGACGCCTTCCGAGGAGCTTCTGGCCCCATCGCTGGAGGACGAGGACGATGCTACGGAGGAGTGGACCCTGCTGGACGTTAGTTTCGGGGTGCCGCTCTTCGATGTGGACACCAATACGCGCATTTGCGAGCAGTTGGTCCAAGGGCTCTGCAGTGACTCCAATCTGGAGGCTTTGCCCAAGGCCTCGGGCCAGGCGCAGGCACTCTTCCTGGAATTTGTACGCCAGTGCTTGTACTTCGAGGACGACCCAGCCAGGCAGACGCTGCAGGCGAGCCGTCCGTTGCCGCATCCCCGGATAAACCTTGCCTTCGAAAATGGACACGTGGGCCACTGGAATGGACGCTAATTAGCGGCCAGTTTTAAAATGCATTCCCTGAGTATTCCGTTTACACTTTTCCCAGTTACTTTTATCCTTATCAGTTTGTGTACATTCGCGGCGGATTTATATTTATATATACGTACGGATATATAACTTGTAACCCTTACAAACATACATACCAACATATATGCTAACCAACAGCCAAAAGTCACCATAGCATCGCAGTCTGAATGAATGTTTGCGTTCGATTTTTTATTAGTTTTGTAAGTTTTCGTGGGAAGACAAGATTGGCATCATGATGCCCTCCAAACATATAAAAAAAACATGCCTAGCTACATAACCTATACAATATATTAATGTATAAATAAATAATAAAAACAGTTTGAATAAAAACCGTTTTAAATAAAGTCTGTTATTTTAAAGGATTTATTATTGATTTAGTTTGAAAAATAAAGAAAACTTTTCAAACGTATACTTTTATTAATTTTAAATTTTTAATTTGTTTTCATTAACTTTACAGAGAGTTTTAATTGTAGTCTAAAGTTTGCCATGTAAAGATTTCCGGACCTATAAAATATATGGCTTACAGTTCAGTAAAAATAAGTTGAGCATTGAGTTTGCTTCCTATATCCTTAAATATGTATTTAGTCAATACCTTATTTAATTTTTTATTTTTTAAATATTTAACCGGGAAATTCAAACCCTTCGATAGGTTCTAAACCGATACTTTATATTATCACAAAAAATTACTCAGTTCAAATATTTAGGGTATTCATCTAAGAAAAAGTCAGGGCCTGCGAACAAAGCATTTCCGCTGATTAAGAATATATATACATATACGTTTATAAAGCACCTTCTTCAATGGTTTGCACGGGTATATAAATTTTAAATTATTTATTTTCTGTACTAAAGCGATAGTCCAAGTCGATAGTGCCATCGATGTTTTTGCAGCTCTTGTTCCAGCTCTAGTTTTGATTGGCACAACAAACCGAAAAAGCTTGCTAGTTCCTGGCGTTCTTCGTTTCTTGCTTCGTTTTGCGAGTAAATAATCCCTTTACATGCCAAATACCGTGGACCGGGTGTAACAATATAATGTGTAGTTAGAAAGGCCATATTAATAACAAATAAGCGCCCAAAAAGTGAAAAAAAAATTGTGAATAGTAATCGACAAACAAGTGCACAAAAGAAAAAGGAAAAATGCCAATACAAAATACTTTCTGAGGGAGGAAGGCTGAAAGAGAGAGAGAGAGAACGCGCATTGTGTGAGCTGTCCGAGAGAGTTGGCTGGTTCTCTCCCGTTATCACTTGCGCGACAATTGTTATTGTTTCTGCCAGTTGACAGTTGTGCAGTCTTCGATTTCCCGAGTTTGAGTTAATTCAACCTGCCGTACACCTGTACAACCGTTAGCGTGAAAAGCAAGAGTGATCGCAAGTGTTTGAATCCTAAAATAGCGTTAGCGTCGCTATTTGAAGGCCACCTGTCGGGTGCACCGCCTAGGGTAGTGCTGTTCAGTGATGCGTGAATCCACGAAAGAGCGATTCTTTTGTTAATTTATCCGCATTGTGAATCTTATACTGTGCTTTGTGTTATTCAACGGTTTAATTAGCCTTTAGATTGGCCAAAACAATCGGTGGAAAGAGCGCGAAACAGAAGAACAGAGATAGGGAGAGAGAGAACCAATTAGTGCTGTCACCTCGCAAAAGTTTTGGCTGAAAAATTACTTTTCATTTAGAAAACTTCTCAATACGCAACTTGCTTTGGGTATTTCAGTTTTCAAAAAAACCGTTAACTAATTTTCAAAATGTTATTAATTTGTTTTTCCCAATCAAAAGGTTTAATAAATTTCTGATTGGAGTGCGGCAACCCTGAATTGCGCTGGCACCTCCCAGCTGTTTGCCTTGCTCTCTTCTTCACTCTCTGCAGTACAAACGACTTGGCTATTTTATAGCCAAATCTGCCTATTATTAAGATTCAGTGTGGTAGGTTCTAGCAGTTTTAGCAATTTTCCGAAAATTCCTACAAAGTCCAGATTAAACATAAAAAAAAAATTATTGATTGCCAATGCTTGTAGATTTAATACTTGTTATTTGCGCTGTTAAATGAATAAATAGCCAGATCTGGCTAGCTTTGGAATCAATAGATGGCAACACTGCTGTGCTCTCTCCATTGTTGTCGTGCGCTCTCCCAACAGTCGCTTTTGGCCAACACACACCTGCACATTCTTGTCTGAATTGCCGTGAGTAAGCGTTGGGCTAAAAAGCTAGCGCATTGGGGGCTAAAAGCGAGCGCGTGTCGTGAATGGGAATACCGAGGCGGAGATAAAGAAAAGTTCATTATCAAATTCAGCCAGAACAACGGCGACTTGAGTCGCGGACAACAGTTAAAAGCGTGCGGGAAATGCAAGTGAAAAGTCCGAGCGGACCCTGCCCTTGAAAGTGTGTATGTGTTGGCCCCAAGTGTCTGCGTTTTCGGTGCGTGCTTGCCGTTGTATGTGTGTGTGTGTGTGTGTGTGTGTGCGCCTCCAAAAGTGTTCAATGTAAAAATAAAATATCCGATTAGGTTTTCTTTCGAGCACAACAAAAGCAACCTTGAAAAGGCAACCGAGAATCGCTTTTCCTCTGCCTTTCTGGCTATTTATACGCATGTGGAAATGCCTGAATAGATTTTCAAGTGTCCAATCGGAAAACTCTCGTCGCGCAATTGGAAATACCTTGGTAATTTCCCCCATTCGACGTGTGTCAGCCATTTACATTCGGGGCGTGATCACGCATCCTTAAACCGACCAGAAAAGTGTTCTTCGTCGGTAGTTTACAGTGGCGGTCAATAAGAAAGCCTACATAATTATTCTGACCGCAACTTTAAATGATTTTCACACCTTCGTTCCATAGGTAAGAAGCAAACCCAAAAGGAACAAACTTTACGCACAAAACAACCTTTCAAAGCGCAGCAGGATGTGGAAAGCGTAGTAGAAAAGGCAGTAGACAGACAGCACGCAAGAAAGGCCGGAAAACGTGGAAATGACTCGCTAATTAATTAGCTAAATAGGCAAAGAAAAGCGGCGAAAGTAGGTGTACCTTCCTAGCACAACAAAAAACTCCGATTTGTTGCAAAATTTAATACCAGGCGAAGGCTTAAGATGACATCATACGCAAATGACACAACTACCGCGGCAGCAGCACCAACAACAGCGACGACGGCCACATCAGCTGGCGAGGCACCAGCAGCAGCAGCAGCAGGAGCAGCAACAACTACGGCCAACGCCAACTCCCTGTCAGCTGTTGGAGCATCATCTGATTCATCCAAGGCCAAGAGCAGGGAAAACCTCTCCATAAGCCGAACGGCTTACGCCGACGAAGATGGCAACAGCAGTGATGGACGCGAAAAAGCCGATACCACACCGGAAAACCTCAAGAAAATCGCGGAAATCATTGACAGTCCGGATGGATCGAATTCGACCTCGCCCCGTCACGTCCAGCTCAGGAATCCTGTCCATTCCGGCTATGTGGGCCTCGGGGCCGCCATCGATGAGTCCTGCGGCAAGTTCTGCCTTGGCAAGCCGCCACCATCGCCGGCCGAAAAAGGTGAGTCTCTTGCACTGTAAGCCTTTCGATAAGTTTTCAATTTGTCATGCATAAAAAATAATAATAATCATCCAGGAGGAAAGAAGGAAGTTTGTCCTTAATCAGTTTGTCTTGGTTTCAAACAATTAAAGTTGGAATTACCTTATTTTCCATTTAAACAGGGTTTAATTTATCTTTATCTGCATTTTCTTTGTCTTTTTATTTTTGGTTTAAAAGGATTTTTAGAGTGTAAAATATTAGGAGAGTTTAAATTTCCATGAATTAAATCAAATGGGGAGAATCAGGATTGTTAGTTTTGTTCTTTAGGAAATTGGAAAATGTTATAATATTCCATATCTTATAAAGCAAAGACACCTTTTTGTTGTCAGTTTCTTCGACTGTGCAATAAAAAAACATTAGCAAACTGAAACCGCAACCACCAACATCGGCGACAATTGATGGCTAATTTAGCTGCGAATGTTGTTGCTCCGGCTTTTGTTGTTCCAGGTTGAGTGAGGCTTGTCTTTTGCTTCTTTTTTTTATTCATTTGAATTTTTAATGAAGTTATTTTGTGCGAGTCTCTGGCCACGACTAAGCGCAAATATTTATTGCAATAGTCATGCCTGGCAAACACACACACCTATACAACACACCTCGTTTATGTTGTTGCTTGTATTGGCACAGTGGGCCGAGGCCGGTTGAAAAGCAAGTTCTCGATTCTGGTTTCGAGAAAGTGGAACGGGATCAATAGCCCGCCAAAGCGACAAGTGACATCAGCTTGTGCGTTTTTTTTTTATTTTTTATGGCTTTGTGACACCTAACTAAAAAGTGGCTCTAGAGTTTCTCTACAAGAAGACCGCGAATTTGATTAAACTGATGACTAAACTAACTCAATAACTTTTGTGATGGCCAACATCTGGAGTTTTTCTCATCACTTATGTGGAGCTATGTGGAACTGTGGAGCAATTAAAGCTTGCAACCTAATATTGATGTATTCAAATTTAGAAAGATACAGAATGTTTATTTGTCTTTACCTGAATATATGGTTGTTTTACATTCTTAAATTTAGATTGATAGATTTATCCTATCGAAAGTGAGGCAAAAAAACATCAGAGATTAAGTCAGAATATTTTCGAATTTTAAATTTGATTGATTTACAATGTTTATTATACCAAAGGGAAATGTTTACAGGTCTTAGAAACTTAGAGCTAGATCTGTTCTAAAAAGCAGCCAAAACAAATGCGAAATGAAAGAATAAATGTAACTTAAAGCTTTTAAGAACATTTTAAAACCTTATCGGTTCTTCTTAGGCAAAAGAAAAAACGTTATAAGCATAATTGTTTACGTATGGCCAAACAAGGAGGCATCTGTTGAGGCAAGCAACTTTTATAGATTAAAATTATGTATATCGAAAAATCGTGTCGCTACGAATATACAGCAGATTGCCTTCCCGAGTTCTGTTTACGTTTTCATTGAAAGATTTACGCCTGCATCATTCCCTTACTTTCAATTAAATATATTTCTGCTTAATATTGGCGCAAGTCTGGCATACAGACGTAGCCTGGATCGGATCGTAGTAGCCTCGCAGCTGGTGCTGAGTCACCACTTCACTTCCACTCTACTCGGTCACAAATCTGTTTCAGTTTTTGTTTGAATTTTGTTTTTGCCCGCTGAATTGCGTGCAAGGAATGAAAATGTGTGAGATAATGACACGACCGACGACTGCTATAATTGTGTAAGATTTGGCAAGCGAGCGAAAGAAATCAAAACTGATAAACATTGGGAAATGGGAGATTTATGAAAAACAAATCACCGTGCACTTGATGGAGAGGTAATCAAGGGGCTGGAGGCCTGGGAATGTCTTACTTTTTGGTTCAAGTATCGTTGACAATGAGAGCCGAGTGTGAACCTATTATGTCACCCCGTTATATTGGAATGTCGCAACAGAAACTCGGGGAATAAATATCCGAAAGTGTCCCCAGTTTGAAGTGTGTTTTTGGGATTTATCTGGAAACTTATCGGCGAGTAATGGTTTTCTTCCCCTGAAAATCTATTTAAATGGATTGCGGTTAGAAGCATTTACAAATTCAAATATCCACTTGATATTTAAAATCTTTAAGCTATGACGATTTCGATTAATTCTACTTTGGTCACGTGCAACTTTCCCTTCTAGAATCCATTCGAATTCCTTATAGTTTCTTTACCCCTTACAAAAACATGAATATCTTTCCAATATAAATGCGAGAGGCATTAATTCTTGGCAAACACCCAAGAATCAAGTCGAAATAATCAGAACAAATCTCTTGGTTCTGGCCTTGTTCCCAAATTGATAATGTTGAGGCATGCTTAATTAGTTGAATTATTACATTTTTTGGTAGACTCCTGCCGTCAAAATCTTTAAGTATTTAAAGAATTTCCTAGTTGTCACAAAATAGAACGGTTTTTTGCTTCAAAATTAGATTTTAGCCATCAATAATGATTAAAACTTATTTATAGCAATGATCACTCTCTCTCTGGCTGCGAAATTTGTTTGAAAGTAACAAATTTACTGATGGTTTTTCTGGCCAAAACATTGAAAATCTCATTGGACTACTTCCCAAACAATTTTCTTCTTCAACTCGAGCACACCAAGCGATCTGAAGTGTTGTGTGTATATAATGAAATATCCCATATAAGCCAAACAATCGCCGATAACAAGGCGCACAACAAATGGTCGCCAGTCGATGACCTCATTCGCAGCTGACAGATGATGATGATCAGCAATGGCTTTCTCTGGTGTCGCCGAGTGCAAAAAATAAGAAAAAAATATAAATAAATTTGTTAATAACATTTATTTAAATGTGAGAAGTTGACCTCGGCGCAAAGGCAACAAATTCAAAGCAAAGCAAACGAAAGGCAACCTTAAAGACCAGACAAGAGCTCGAAAAATATTATGTCTGATTGATCGGTGGATGACGTAAGGTTCATAATGCAATTAGCGAACCCAATTGGAAACCAATTGGGGTACCTGTTGCCAGCGTGAGAGAATTGCTTATCGGTTTCCGCTTTGCATTCGCCCGATTATCTCAGACTGCAGCACATACTGGACATATCTATTGGCTAACCGAATTTGTTAACACTCGGAATTACGACGAGTGAAAAGCAAACTATCAAAAATCGCCGGGCGGTCACACAATTTCCCCTGCTCGACTTTCCCATACAACAAAAAGCTAGCTGACCGACAATAGAAAAAAATAGTTTTATTTTTTGTTTAATATATACAGTTGGGTGCAAAATAATAGTACAACTGTGTGATGGAAGGGACAATTTAAGAGGTCTACCTAGAACTGGAAAGAATAGATGAATTTGATGTTTTCGTATGCAAAAATCGATTTTAAGTCGTTTAATACCAATTAATACCAATTAATACCAATTAATACCAATTAATACCACCTCTAGATCTAAGCCCTTTTTTTTTAATTTTAAAACCCATTAAACGCCGAGAAAGCGATACTGAGGAAGAAGGTTTACCATCTTCCAAAACAATTGAGGAGTCAAGACTGCTCCCTGTTTTCTTTATGATTTTTTGGTAAGAAACATTTCCAGATAAGGGGCTCGAAATAATCTGTAAATAAACAAAATTATTTATAAAGTTTTAAGATACTATTTGTTATTGTATAACAACTATTGCTTTGACCCTCACTGTATATTGCACTCGAGCCACATTTTGTTTTATTTATTGCGAAAAGTAAAAGCGGCTAAAAAATAAAGTCCAACAAAAGACTTATTTTTTTGAACAAGCCACTCGACACACGAACGAATTGCCGGCAATGGCAATAATAATAATAATGGCAATACTAATGCCCGACATTTGTGCGTTGTGCCAACAGTTTTCAATTGTTGGCCCATGCAGCAGCGCCACTCGATGGTCCGAGTGCGGCGAAGTGGGGAGGCCAGCTGAAAGGCGGCGGGCGCGCAACGATAACTCGATAGAAGACATTTTATGGCCACGCACAGTGGGCAGCATAATTACCGTTGGTCGTTACCTATTGTGGTCTATTGTCTATCGGTGATTGCCCCGGTCCGTGGAAGGGGAAATATTTCCTGCCAAATTGGATTGCAAATTTTTTGAACCGACAACCGAATAATGTCGTTCTAGATTCAAGCCAAATTGGAAGCTTTAAGATATTATAGGCAGAAATTTCCTGTAGTTCCTAATAATTTATGCTCTACTTGGGCCTAAAATAAGGCGAGGGGAGCCAGGGAAATTCTATGTTAAAAGTATTAAGGAATCAAGCTGTTGGTTTTAGTAATAAGTTTTAAGGGTTCTTCTCCTTCGAAATGCAAACAAAGCACATATTTTGTAGAAAAAGTAAACAACTTAGCTGGAAATCTGAGCAAAAAGTTCTCATCCGTATTTATATGAAAACTGAGAACAAAAGAAAATATAAACATTTTTTTGTTTAATAGTCGTAGCTCCCCTTTTAATGCTTCCGATAAAGCAGCAGCCACATCTGCTTTTGAGGTTGATATATGAGAATCTTGGTTAGGGTTACAATTACAGTAATAAGTTAATTTACGCCTATCAAACATGATTAAGCTTAATGCGGAACATTTTTCAGTTAACCATTAAAAATAATTATAGCATATAAATGCAGCAATTTTCCAAAACGGTGAACTAAACGCAGAACTATAAATATATTCATTTGAGTCTTCATTTTATACATAATTAATTTAATGTGTAGATACCCAGATTTCCTTGACCTTTAACTCTCGAGTGAGATTTAACTATTTTTTTAACTCTGCTAACTTTACACTTGATCAATAATGTGTCACCTTGACTCTTAATTTAATTACCCATCTAAATATTTATTATTTTAATGTTCGGTTTGCCAATTTCAGTTTTTGGTTCGTGACCAAAAACTTGTTTAAAATATTGACTGCGAAATCTATGCTAAATATGGTTTCGCGCAATTCGAGATATATATATTTTTTTCATTGCAAACGAAACGGGAAGTTTGGCAGAGCGTAAAAGTTTTGTGGGGCTCTGCCCCTGTGCAACACCCCCATCCCCATCCAGCCATCCATTCCACTTGGCAAAATAAAAACCTGCAATTGACCGAAATCACCGAACTCTAACCTTCACTTGCCGGGGCGGACAGCCAACCGGCGACCGCCTTATATAGCGTACGTGTAGAAACTACCCATCCATAGATCACGATTCTGAGACCCGGCCCCTAGATGGTCTCTCCCTGGTCGGCTCCGCTTGGTTCCAGTATGTGTGCTTGTGCCACTTCGCGTGGCGGAGCTCTGAAAGCAAATTGTTTGATTTTCTTTTGCCCGTGCTTGGCCACGGAAACGTATAGAAATTGTTAGCGGAAGCGGTGCGGGATCTGCTCTGGCTGCAGGTGGGCGTTACGTACGGGGCCCTTGAATGTAGATATATGTTTGACAGGGTCAACTTAATAGAAAGCTCTGTCGGGTATGATATTGTCATCTCACAGGGTATTAGGTAGTTCTTTTTTTGCGGCCGAAAAAGGTGTCAATTTATTCATATTTGGCTTAGGCTTTAAAAGGCTTTTAATGATTCCCCGAAATGTAGAAACTGGGTTGGCATTTTATTTAAATTTGGTAGTTGTTTGATATTTATGGATTGTCTATTTTTAAATTGTTAAATTAATTGGATTTATAAATTATATAATTGGGATTTCCTAATTTTTAAAGGCTAACTATTGTCAATATTCTGGGGCTGCCTGCAGGGAATATTATTAAACTTAGGCTTAGAACTTAGAAAATAAAGGTTTTTATTGCTAGTATCTATTTATATTTAATTATTAGAATTAAGTTATAGCAACATATTTGAAAAAATAAATGGAAATTATTAAAGACATCAGAAAAAAATATTTTTATGAAAATTACTATCTTTATAAAAACATAAATTAGTAAAATATAAATAGGTATATAAATAAATTGCTTTAAAGTTAATTAAATAAAGGTTATTTTTTATAAAGACACCTCTAACTATTTAGAGCCGTTCCTGTATCTTTCTCCACTATTATTCTGCAACTTTCTTGTATCTCTCTCTTTGTATCGTTCCTCCGGCCGCTTGCCACTTGAGTTGCGTTGCTCTTGGCGAGTTCAGTTTAATTTACGCCAGCAACTTAGTTTCGTTTTCACCGCATAAACGCTAATAATAAATGTGTAATAATAATAACTGTAGATAAATGCTAATTTAATTGTTTGTGTCTGCTCTCTCGCCTCTTTCTGTTCCATTGCAGCGGCGGCACAAAGCAGAGCGAACCATCAGCAGCAGCAGCAGCACCATCAGTACCGGCAGCAACATGCCAGTTCCCCGAGCAACAGCCACCCGAAGTCGGGTGCGGATGAGGAGGAGAACTCGAGCGAGTCGAATGCTACAACGAAGGCAGCTCTGGCCTTCACCATTGACCACTTTGATGATGCCTCGGAGAACGATGCAGCGGCTCAGGCGGCGCGCTACAAGAATATGATGGAGCGCTTCCAGAATCGCCACAAGCGCGGTGCCTCCATGTCCAAGCTGGAGACGGAGAAGGATACCAACACCAACACCACGACCTCAAACAGTGGGCGACACTCGCAGCGGAGTAGCTTGGATGCCGGAAGCAGCATGGCCGACGACATATCCTCCATGACAGCGGCCACGCCCTCCAGCGAACAGGCGCCGCCAGTGCAGGTAAAGATGCGGGTGCGGGATCGCAGTGCGTCCAGGGTGAGAGATGCCTCCAAGCGGCACAGTTGGTCGCCAAGGAGCTCAGGCAATGCACCAGAGCCAGCCGCAGCACCCAGACCCGCAAGTAGATCCAAACTGCCAGCGCCTCCATCGGCGGCGGCAACCAAGGCTGCGTCCAATCTGGTGGCCAATCGCACGGCCAATCAGTTCACACCCCGCTCCACAGCCATGCAGCTGGCTCTGCGCCAGGTGGAGATGTTGTGTCCAGAGCCACCGCTCGCGGATGGCAAACATCTGGCGGATGATGCAGTGAGCGAGGCAGGCACCTACACCCTCGACGGCGACAACTACACGGAGGAGCAGAAGGATCTCATGAACATCGACAGGAATGGCAAGAAGGTAGGCGGAGGAGGAGGGGCCGCTGTCAAGATGCGGCCAAAACAATTGCCGGTCAAGGCCAATCGGGGCAGCAATGTCCTGGAGGTGAACTTTTACCATGAAACGCCGATGCAGGAGCAACCAGCTCAGAGGAGCTCCACAGGTGAGAATCTCTTATGGAATTAATAAGCTTTATATATGGATAACTCCTCTTTATGCAGGCGCCTACTTGGATCAACTAAAGAGTCGCGTGCTGCGCCAGCAGGCTCCCCTTTCGCCTCCCACTCCCCCATCGCCGGCAGCGGATGTGGGCTGCTTCACCAGTGTCACCACCAGTGGTGTGCTAGCCAAGCAGCGTGCCCTGGACACGCATCCCAAGCTCACCCGTCACTCGCACAGTCTGTCCACCTCGCAGATCGACAGCTCCGAGTATGTGAGCAATGAGGCCAAGTTGAGGCACACGCAGGCATTGGCTGGTTCGGCCACCGATCGCCAGAAGGCCGAGTATCGCCTGAATGTGTTCACCACTAGCACCAATCAGCAGGAGCAGCATCACCACCATCGCCACCAGTTGCCGGAGACACCCACAACGCCCACTAGCGCCAGTCAGGCATCAGAGGCCGCCCTGCTGCAGACGGCGCAGACCAAGCAGGATTGGATCCAGGAATGGGCGCGCAATGCTCGAGCAAGGAGTCTGGCCCAGGATGTGAGTGGCACGAGCGCCAGTCGCCGGAAGCAGCAGCAACAGCAGCAGGCCCAGGCACAGGTGAGCGAGTTCAGAACCAGTTTCGAAGCGGGGAGATGAGCAAATTTGAATTTTTATTTGTTTACTTAAATGGGGATTTTTCCATTTAATTTTGATTGTTTATTTGGCTGCGTGAATCACCATTAGAAGGGGGTATTATTATGTTGTTTTTTTGGAATTTTAATAAGAAAATTAAAAGTAGTAATTGTCATTTATGTAAGTAGAATTTGAAAGCATAATAGTAGTAATTTGTATTTATTTAAATAGAATTTGAAAGCTTTATTTAATACTTTGCTCTACATGACGTAGAGTTAATTTAATAAGAGTTTTATTTGTGGCCACATCATAACAAGCGCAGAGATTAGATTGCGTTATGATGATTCATCATTCACTCTCAGTCTGCGATCATTTTTTGAACGTTTGAATCTCATAATCTTTGCTTAACTTTACACCACTTTGTTAGTTAATTCAATATTTATTGGTTTAAAAATATATCTAACTATATGAAATATTTTATAAAGAGTCAGTGCTTTAATTTTAATTTTTAATGGCAAAAAGTAAGCTTAAATATTATTATTTGTTATTAATTTAAACATAAACTTCCATTCCCTTTAAATTTGGCGTATTCTACTTGAATTTTACATGACGATGTAAAAACATAACTACTTAGCACAGACACAAACCCCTGTTTAAGGGAATGAAAAAAATGATAGCACGCTTTTATGGGCTCATTGGAAAAATCTTTAAAATGTCAGAAAAACTATATTTATCTTTTATTTATTATTAATAATTAATAGGTTATAAAATATAATATTTTAAAAATATTATAAATGTTTTTAAAATAACATAAAATATTTTTAAAAGATTTAAAAACAAAAACTTAATCCTTCTTCAACGTAAAATCCCAGCTCTCTCATTCTTACAAATTTCCAGCAACTAATTACTTCTTGAAATTGGTTGAAAAATGTATTTATCTTTTATTTATTATTAATAATTAATAGGTTCTAATTTAAAATATTTTAAAACAAAAACCAAATCCGTTTTCTACGTAAAATCTGAGCGCTCTCCATCTTACAAATTTCCAGCAATTAATTACTTCTAGAAATTGGTAGAAAAATGTATTTAGCTTTAATTTATTATTAATTATAAATAGGATCCAATTTAAAATATATTAAAAATATTTTAAAATAAAAACCAAATCCGCACTCTCCATCTTTCGGATTTTCCGCAACTAATACCATATGTTTTTCCCCTTTCCCAGCAACTCATGACACGCAGCTACAATTGCTCGGACACGGGCGGTGACTCCCTGACCGATGACAGCCTGAGCCTGTACAACCAGCAGCAGCAGCGACAGTATGCCGCGGCCGCCAAGCTCAATCGCAGTCTAGCCGAGCGCTATCGGCTGCTGGGTGACTGTGACTACGCGAGCGATCCGGCGTTGTGTAGCCACGGTGGCCAGGGGGTGGCGATGGAACCTCCGTATAAGCCACCCAAGAGTCCCAGCAAGATTCCGTCGCCGCTGCACACGCTGGGACGTGCGCGCAGTGCCAGTCGCTCGCGGCCGCCAACGGATGCGTATTTGGAGCAAACGGCTGCCGCCATAAGCAACCTGCAGCAGTCGCTCTCCCGCAGGAGCTCCGTCAAGTCGCCGGCTCAGAGCAGTCCGCAGCACAGTCTGGAATCGGCGGGCATGATGGGAGCGGGAGCGGGCGGTGGCTATAGGCGATCGCCGCTACATCGGGCGCTCATGACCAGCAGCATCAACGAGGCGCAGCTGCAGTTGCTGACCAGTGGCGAGTATCTGCTCAAGCAGTTGCGTCGCCGCAAGAACTCGCTGGAGTACGATCCGGGCCAGGAAGTGGAGCAGGATGAGCAGCAGCCTGCAGCTGCTGCAACCCCCTTGTCGCCGCTGCGTCGATCGACCAGCTTCCAGCAGCAGCAGCAGGGACAGCAGGGACAGCATCCCGTGCGTCAGGCGCGTCCCAATTTCCAGAACCTGTACACACCGCCCGCTGCCCGGCATGCCCACGCCCTGAGCACCCACCACCAGCAGCAGCAGCAGTTGAAGAAATCGGCGAGCAGCAACAACTTTGAGCAGGCCTACAGCGACTACGACAATGAGCTGCAGTACTATATCAACGATGAGGACGAAATGGGCACCACCGGGGCCTACTACTCCAGCAACGAAGAGGAGGAGGAACCGGAGGATACCCAAGGCTCAGTGCCGCTGAGCAACACTCGCATGAACAAGGCCCTGCTGATGCGGATCGAGAGGAGCAAGCAAAGGGTGGCCCAGGCTCCAGCCAAACCAAATTCAGCGCCAGCTGCTGGCAAGCTGAGCGTTGCCCAAAGTGGAGCCGGCTTGGTGGCCTGTCCCAACACTCCGGAGATGCCGCGCAGGGGCATAAAGAGCGCGCCGAGGGTGGCGCCGGGTTCTGGGAGTCGAAACACTCGCCAGTCCATGCCCCGGGAAACGAGTCTCAGTCGCTTGGCCCAGCAGGTGCCGAGTTCCCTGGCCAATGCCAAGAAGCAGCTGCTCCAAACGGCCAACGCTGGTGTCACCGCCAATGCCGGCGGAGGTCAGCGCGTGCAGCCTAAATATCTGGACATCTCCAAGTACAAGTCGGCACAATCCAATAGCTTTTTGCGCAAGAACGATTCGAAGAGCACACTGAAGCCGGCAGATCAAATGAAGCGCAGTCCCAGTGCCTCCTCAATGGGCTTGAGTCGTGGTGAGGGAACGAGGGCCAGCAATCGGAGTGTAAGGAGTGCAGCCTCTGCCATGAACACCAGTACTACCTCGCTGGGTGGTGGTAATGCCGGAGGAAGAGCCTCGTCTGCCGTACGGCGTGATCTCTCAGGTGGGGTTACTCTTTATTATTATATTATATATTATATTATCATTATCATTATATTATATATTATATTATCATTATCATTATATATTATATCTTTATCATTATATTATTATCAATAATTTATAATTCCTTGTTTTTTTTTTAGTTAACAAACAAAAGGAGGCCGAGATGGCCATGTGGAAGAGACGCTCCACGTACGATCCCATGAAGGCGGCCGCCGAGGATCGCCGCAAGAAGGAAGAAGCTAGACGTGCCCAAAGCAACCAGGCTCAGCGACAGATGAACGATTTGGCCGATGAGGAAGTGCCTTTCGAGAGGTAATTTAGATGGTCTTTGGTTTTTGGCAACGAATAGCAAGGTCCTTAGGTAGATAGATCTCTTTTAGGTGATACTTATGAAGTTAATTTGAATTTATTTAAATGAGGTAGGAAACCCTTTTTAGATAAATCCCTTTAGGCGGAATTAAGATGCCTTACTCTATATTTATTAAGGAATTAGTGATCCTATTTAATTAGATATGATAAAAAACATATATCACATAAAAAACAAATAAATTAGGAATATATATTAAATAATTTAACACGAAATAAATTGAAACCCCAATTAAAAATCTGTCATTTTAGGAAAAATATATCCGCTTTCTACTTTCAATTTAAAACAAATTAAAATAAAAACATTAAATATTAATATGTATTTTTAATTGAAAATATATACATATCTTGCATTTTTGGCAGATCGATACTATTTTCAATTGAAGAATTCAAATAGAAAGGTATAAATAAAAGCAGTAATTAAATTTTATAATTAAAGAAAAAATCTTGCTAGCTGCTTTGTTTTTTCAAGAGCCAAGCTAAACTTTTTCTTGTGCTTAATTACAAATAAAGATCATCTCTAGACACTCTCTCTCTCTTTTACAAATTTGTAATTAAATCTTTATGTATTTGTGGCTATATATATAAGGGAGTGCTACAGCAATCACTAGCGTTTTGAAATCACTTAAAAAGGTGTCAAAAAGTATGCTACAAACATTTTATTGCATACTTTTAGACACCGTTTAAGGAGATTTCAAAACCCTAGTGCTTTCTATGGTATGCCCCATAATATATGTATATGTGGTATATAACCGATTAGTTTAGCTCTTTTATTTTTCCTTTAGGAATCTGTTAGAGACACACTCTACCCTTAATGATTTAAAACATATAGCATATATATTTTCAATTATCTGAACTTGATTTGTAACCCTTAATTTTGGTTCTTTTTATTATTAGCTTAAGGTTATGGGTAATTTCGCGGCTAGAGGTAAAGGTGCGTTTCCTGGACATAGACTTAAATCTATATATTAGCTGTAATCCAACTATATTTCTCATGACTCACTCCTAGTTCCTGATTTCCTCTTATGATTTTAACTTTTAAGTAGTGGCTAAGAAGCGAGAATTTTTTGTAACCTAACACCGCTCAGCTAAATCGGATGAGTAGGAACTATTAGGTCGTAATGTACTTATAATTTCGCTAATTGATTTCTTCTCTTTAATTTCTGTACACCTAAAAAAAAAAAAAAACACCACAACACACCAACCAAACACCAATAAAACACCAACAATCGGTAGACCATCACGCTCCCACTACCGCCGTGGACAGTTATGACCAACGGATGGTGTGCTAGTTACCGATTTCTGAGCCCTCATCAACCCAAACACAACCTAAACATTCAGTCGACTATCTTTCCACGAAACCGAAACCGAAACCGAAAACCAAATACAAATACTTTCCACTACCAACAATAACACGGTGCAAGCAGCAGCAGCGGCAGCCACAGCAGACTCGATTGTATCACTAGGACTCGATGCTAGTGTCATTTACAATCGCCGAATCGAATCGAATCGAACAACGATCAGTTTTGAAAGAAAGGATCTATCTCGTGTAGAATCCACAAAAAAAAAAGAACACGACAACTAAAAAATACAACGAGAGCCAAACCAGCCGAAGCCGAATGCCAATGTAATACGAAATTCTCTCCGAATTCTCTCAGTTGTAGTATAAATACTGTTGAACGTTGTTACATGCATAAATTATCAATCATTTTGTTCTTCGTTTCGCCGTTGTGCAATTGTCTCGACCAATTTGTTCGTTCGTTCGTCAGTTTGTTAGTTCATTTGTCTTGCGTGCGGCTTCATTTGATATTTTGTTTGGCTAAAGCAATGAATACGCGCCGTGAAATGCTCTCGAAGATTGACAACTAACTGCATCGATCTATTAACTCATAAACTTACATTGGCAGCTCATTAGGGAAATTGAAATTGAGGGGATTTAACCATTGATTGAGGGGTTTTGTATGAAATTATCGTTGAGAAATATTACAACATATTTTTATTTTTACTGAAATAATTCAATATATATTACAACAATATTGAACTTCTAAGTATTATCTATTAAGAACATAAGGACCAAAGCACACATGAGAGGAACCTTCTTTTTGCCTACCAATATTAGGCGTTAAAAAAGAAAGTGCACTTAAAATTCCCAAGTACGATTTTAGCGACACACCAACCACGCAAAATGTTGAGGTTGATCGTCACAAAACATGTGTACTGATAAAGTTAATAGTTTTGTGTTTTGTTTTGTGTCATTCCTTATAATTTCGTACCTAATAATAACTGACAACTTTATGTTTTTATAAATTTAGGGGGTTACAAATGAGAGTAACCTCTCTTTAGCCTACCAATATTTAGTGTAAAAACAGAAAATGCACTTAAAATTCCCAAGTACGATTTTAGCGACAAAATATTGAGGGGGATCCTTAGCCAAATTTGTATTGATGAAGTTTCTTGGCTAGAAACTGCAACGACTGTCTTCGGACACAATCTTTTGTGTAAAGGCATAATCAGTCACAAAAATCCTTTAATATGTTATATATTCTCCAAAAGTTTTGTGTTTAATATTATTTCCTAAAATAACGTGCCTTATATTATTAATAACTGACAACTTTATGTTTTTATAAATTTAAGTGGTTACAAAATGAGAGTAACCTCCCTTGAGCCTACCAATATTTATCCTAAAATCAGAAAATTCACCTAAAATTCCCAAGTACGAATTTGGCGACTCAAAAACCACGCCAATTGTTTGGGTTCTTTCTTGAAGTTTCTCCAAAAGTTTTGTGTTTAACGTTTTTCCTTATAATGTCGTGCTAAATATTAACATTAACTGACAACTTAATGTTTTTTATAAATTTAGAGGTTTTAAAAATCCCAAAATCAACGACTGAATATTTTTCATACCATTTCCAAGACAATTCATGTTTAAAAACCCTTTTTTTCGATTTCCCCGAATCAAAAAGCAAGCGTGTTTGCATTTAAAGTTTGAAAATTCTTTGTTCCTCTTCCAAATTGATGCAACCCAATTTAACCAACCATAATACATACATAACTATATCTACTTTGTTGACTAATATGCCTACAAAATGGTTTTTTGTAAAGTGTACAAATGTTTGTCCTGTTTAAAGCCTAACCGACATCACATATTGAACATGCCTCATTCCAACCTCAGCCTAACCACGGAGCCTAACCACTTAACCACACATTAGCCCAGCTAACACATAGATACACCAATTAAAAGCTTCCTTAGAAATCGCTAGAAGAGTACTACATCCATTCAAATTGTTTGCATTTAGAAATATGGAAATACTTCAAGGTTTAAAGGTAACAAAAAATGCTGATTAATATTTTTCCACGTACAGTGTGCTGCGCCCAGCGAACAATCTGACCATCACGAGCGGCGGCGTCAGCTACAGCCCGCGAAACTCCGTGGAAAACGACGCCTGGACGCTTGGTGAATCCTCAGAGTTCGGGGAGTATCCCGATGACTACGATGAGAACGAGGAGGAGGAGGCTGACGACGACGAAGACGGCGAGCATGACGACTATGTGGGCCAGGAGTCTGATGATGTTTTTGAAGCGGAGTCCGGCGAGGCTGCCCAGTAGGCAGGTGACCAGAAAGTAAACACAAACCAGCAACAGTGATATATATAAATTCGATATATACATAACTATATATATATGTATAACATATTGTATTTCTTAGCAATCGATGATGATATAGGCCTAACCTTCCCTGAGTTAATCAAGCTTCATTACTAGATATCTAAAGCTGGCATGATTTCGATTAATTTATTTGAAGTTTATAATTTGAATAGCGAAGAATCATCGAATAATCTAATAAACGGAATATGCTAAGTGAACGAGAGTTACTCACTTCTGATCTGTCCAAAAAACGCCATAGATGACCTCTTTTAAAAATGTTCAATACAAAGCTAAAGTCAACTAACAAGAAGCAGAGTTTTTAATATTTTTTAAAGCCTTGAAACTAAACAAAACTAATTTAAAAATTGATTATTTTTTAAATACATAATTCTATCATGGTCGGTTATGGTGCAAACGATGAGAAAAATACTCAGAGGTGTCCTAGGACCTTTAGGGCGAGCATGAACGACTGCAATCCTAGTGCTGAACAAACAATATTATTTTAAGAATTGCTGACCCCAAGGAATTGAATTGTTTTTGAAATTCGATCAAAAAATTTAAAGCGTTCGAAGCCAGGGAATTAGTTTGCAGTTACTCATAAAGTCTCATGTCTGTAGGTTTTTATATATGTACATTTATGCGAACACACACTCGATGGAAGGTAGCTTACATAACAAATTATGATATTGTCTAGTTTTATACATGCATACAACAACACACTAGCTGAGTACGTCTAGTTTAGTACTATATAAATGGAGCATATATGTGGTATTCGCTTTTAAACCAGCTAAATTGTTAAAGTATTTATCTCTGAAGCAAACTAATGGTGTCGGTGTCCATGTTGCAACTGCTCTCTGAATATTATTCACATGGATTTGAGTTCATTTTTACAGCAGCAAGTATTTTAAAGAATATAATATTTAATAAACTCCAAACGCCCAAGTCAGCTTAAGCAATAGACAATATTTATATTTATACTACAAATAAAGACTTCTTGGCAATTTCAAAATGTCCAACGAAACAGGAGTTCAGGAGCAGTTGCCCGGTTTTAATTATTATTACAAGATATATTTTAAAAGAATTTAAACATAACTAAACAACAGCCGTCTATAAAATTTTTTAAAATTGTATATTTTAAGTATTTAAACAGAGATGATGAACGAATTGTTTTCCGTATTGTGTCCTATATTTTCTTGTTATTTTATTTCTCCAATAGTTTTATAGATAAACAAAAATAAACAAAGACAAAATAAACAAAAAATTTGAAAGAACAAAATTGTTGTGTTGTTTTGATTGAATTAATTTTTCAGGTTCAACGAACTGGGATAAATTTAAAGACGATTATGAGTAATACGTAAGGCTTTTTTATAAAGATATCTCTCGTAGTCAGTCCTCGTGTGTATATCCACATTTTGTTTCGAAACAATAAGAGAATGTTTTCGTTTTCAAATATATTTTAGCGAACTGAATTCGAATTCTTTCGAAAGAGTAAGGTTGCTGGTGAGATTTCTATAATCACCTTAAAATTCCCAAGTTCGAATTCAGAGACAAATAACTAAGTAAGGAAAAAATAGTACTGATGAACTGGGAACTGAAGTCGAATTCTTTTCGAAAGGTTGGTGGATGGATTCCTATAATCACCTTAAAATGTTCAAGTTTTAAATTCAGAGACAAACTGCTGAGGTTGCTAGAGGTATTTCTATAATCACCTTGAAATTCCCAAGCTTGAATTCAGACAACGCGAAGAGGTTCCTTGACTGGGAACTGATAGATATATTCTTAATAATGTTCGAACAAGATTTTGTGTGTTTTTATGTAAATTTAATAAGCCAACTATACCCCGAGTCAGCAAAAAACTTAGTTAGCTTTATAACATATTCGATATCATGTTAAATAAAAAATAAAAATAACCTATCTGCCAAAAGTCAACGCTCTATATTTTTAATTAAAATTTCCCTTGGCTCAATCGAAATATCTGGCAAAAAACTTTATTAAAATTCATCACCCCTAGATACCCATTGTTCTAGGGGAATGGAAAATGAAAAAAACAAGAATTTTCCTGTGTCTGAATGATGTCGAGACTGGAAACCATGACGGATGCTAAAAAGTACAATACATAGCAAAGCAAAAAATGAGAGACTAGAATGCTGTTACGGTAAGAGCCGAGCGAAAAAGGAAAATAAAGTGAAGCAAAACTAATTAAATTATATGAAATAGAAATGTAAACAACAAGCTCCAGCTAAAACAAAATAAATAAAACAACCCATTAATATGTATGCATAAAAAAAAGAAGGAAAACAGCAAAACAACAAAGCAAAACAATTTCATGGTGGAGAAAACACCAGCTTTGGGAATCCGAAAATAAATGAAATTAAATATTTGTGCATTTTCGTCTAATAAATATACAAATTAAATTTTCTGCATTCAGCTTTGGCAATTAAATTCTGAGCAAGAAAAAAATGTTAATGAATAAATAATGAATTGTATAATTAGATAGTTGCAATTTCTATTAAGAGAGGAATTGAAATAATCAATTCCAGGCCTTGTGGGTTTTTTATTTGATTTAGAAGTAGCAGTTACTTTAAATATTTATTTAAAATATTTTAACAGTCAAAATATAAATAAAACCAGTTGCGGAATAATTATTTTGATAAAACAGTAGCCTTTATCTCAAAGCTAGCACCTGTTAGGCAAGATTTTGGTTTGGTTTTTCATTTTTATTTTAAGAACAACAAAGAAATATAAAATCTGAAAGGAGAGATCTTATTAATTATTATGATTGTTATTAACCTTTGGGTTGTTGTTTATTGTTTGGCACGTCTGTTTTCTGGCTACCTCATCACACGCTCATTTCAATTTCAATATCCATTCCCATTCAGATTCTGAAGTGCCCCTAAGCCCCGCACTATCCGAAAGATTCAGACATATATCTTGGCGCTGCGCTCGAGGGGAATTTCGTTTTTATATAGAAATGTTTGGGGTCTTTGGCTGTTTGGGTTTAGTCTGGCACTTAAAAATGGTTTTATTTATGGGCTTTTATCATTTCAGCTTTCCCAGGATTTCTGATATCGCCATAAACAAATAATGCCTAATGTGCATTAACTCATAAACAATGCAAATCAGTATTTACCACAAGTGATTGAAGGAATCCGGCTCATGGAAATTTATTCACCACATTGCCACTGCCGGTACTTGAGGCCACTTGTGTTGGGCCTAGGCCTGGGCCCCTCATGATAAATGCCACTATATCCATCCATCTGCCCCAAGGCCCCTGGCGAAATGGAAGATTCCGGAGCTCTGCATTGGCCGCTTCTTAGTGCGTCAATGAAGACTTTTCAGCTTCCCGATTGCCATTCAGCCCTGAGTACCCCACATACATTTGTCATTTGCTGCCGGCAATTATAAATATTTGGCATGTGTGTGCATATATCATGACTTTATGGTATCTTGTGTGGCGGATTGACAGTTTGCAGTACTTGAACATACTTGTGGCATGCAATTTTCTTAAGAATTTATAGAGAAAACAATTTATAAGGTATAATTTTATTGATCCGGATAGATCCTCTTAAAGTTATAGTACAATCCCGGATTGTAGACATCAAACATGGGATGTTTCATCACGATATGCCTGAAATGCCAACGCTCGGCTATAAGGATTAGAAGGGATACCACATAGCCAATGCCCAGAGCCACAAAGGAACTCCAGAATTTCTCCAGGTTCATGAGGGCCTCCTGTTGGGCAGGAGCCTCTGCTGGCAGCCGCTGGATGGCATCCTTTAGCCACTTGGTTATCAAACCTGCAAGGTAAATAATTTTATATGAGTTTTTTTAATAAATCTGGACAGGATTTCTTACCCCCCTCAGCCAGGTGTTGAATGGAGCTGTCAACGCGTTTCTTCAGAGCCGAATTCTTCTCCATGGCCAGCACTACGGGCATATAGACCACACAGTCCTTCATAATGTGCAAAGTGGAGCCAATTCCCGATCCGGAATTGTCGGCCACTCGCAAATAGCGCAAATAGAACTCGCTGTCGTAGTAGGCGCACTGACCCTTGGCTATACGTGCGGTCTGCGGTGGAGGGTCTTTCATTATAATTATAATAAATAATTAAATAAAGAAATTATAGGTCTCAGGAGGATGGGGGAAAAACCCACAAAGCAAGTGTTATTTTTCGCACGTTTATTTTAGCACGTTTTTCTTTTAAATAAATTTCTTTGTCAGCAAATGTTTTTCTTTTTTTCATCTAAAACTAGAACTAGCCCATAAATAAAATCATAAGTCACCTAGATACTTTTCATATCACATCAGATTACCTTGAAGTCTTAAAAAAATAATGACTCTAAATTAAAAATGTGTCCAATTGCGCTTATCACAGAGATAACGCATTCAGAGTCCAAGAACTAGTTAAAACTGGTTATTGTTTTTCTAAATTGTGGTTTAAAGTTCATTGCTACGACAATTTTGATAACGATAATAATTTAAGATCTTTGTTAAGACCTGATATGAATCGGACATGGTAGAGAAGCCTATCGTGCTCTAATTATTTTTAACTGATTTGTTGTGGGGTTTTTAAGGAAGAAAAATAATAACAATAATATGTATACATTTTAATCTTTAAATAATAAACTTAAAATAATAAAAATAATAATTAATATTGTAATCTTTCTCACCAGATCTTCCCTTTGGCTTATCACATCCATTTTCTGGCCCACTTTTTGGGCAACCTCATCGTTGGCGTCCAGGAAAAACTGTCGGTTTTCGGAGTCTCCGGCAGAAGGTTGGATGCGGGAAAGCAGCAGACCCTCCAGGGTGTC
>VNJO01009830.1:0-23958 GCA_008042535.1 Drosophila tani | reverse complement strand
GTATATATTTAACCTTAAAAGAACTGACCATGTATCTCCTTTTTCGTTTAAAATATTTAATCTCAATTTTAATGACTGGACAAACGCAAGGGCTTTACTTTTGCTACACAAAATAATATTTACTAAAGAGCCATCATACCTTTTCGAAAAATTACGTTTCGCCACTTCTATAAGAAGAAGTGATATAGTTTGCTTAAGATTTAAACTCGCAAGTTCTGAAAGACACTTCTATATACATGCTGTTCGTCTTTGGAATCGACTTCCAAACCACATCAAGCAGATCAAAAACGCAACGCAATTTAAAAAACTCCTTTTTCAACACCTAAAATAATAAACACAGAAGCAATTGGGAAATTATTATAATAAAAAATAAAAAAATAAAAAAATAAATAAATAAAATAAAATCAAAAAAAAAATAAAATAATAATACTAACAGTAATAAAAATAAATAAAAAATATAAATTTAAATAAATAATTAATTTTTAAATAATTTTTATAAAATAAAACTACGCTCATAATATGGTATGTCACAAAACTTTTATGTTAATTTAATATTATACTTAAAATCAATTTGTTATTTATAAGAATTTCAATGTATAAAATCGATGTGACTAGTACTCTAAAGATAAGTTAATCTTGTTGTGCTAGGATGTAAGTCAATAAATCAATCAATCAATCAAACTGAAATCGGACTACTATATCCTATAGCTGCCATAGGAATGATGGCGAAATTAATGTAAAAAAAATTTTAACTTCTCTGTTTTTTAACGTATTTTGAGATATAGCAGTTTTTTATGGTTCTAGAATTACGATTTTAATTTCATTAAGATCGGACCACTATATCATATAGCTGCCATAGAAGCGATCGGTCCATTTATATGAAAATGTAAAATTCTACATGTAAAATGTAAAATTTACACAATTCGATGTTTTTTCAACATTACTAAAATGGTTCGATTTTCAATGATCCAATTGCAGACTGCAAGGGTATACCAACTTCGGTTTACCGAAGTAAGCTTTCTTTCTCGTTGCAAATACATTAATTTAGGAAGGATATTGGGCAATTTTCGCGCTCCCTGGCCAATTTAAGTTGAATTTTCAGCCTTAAAATGGCTTCTTCAAAGTTACTTGGCCATTAAAGTTATGTTCTAGCAATATTTGGTAGTCGGTTTTTGCGAAAAATTTTTTGCCAGTTCATTCTCAATATGTACTGCTTGTTTAATGCCGATATCATGGGATTAAGTGTACTTTTAAGGATAATTCGTGTGTCTTCATGCCCACTAAACAATATTATATGGAGCATTTTTGTCCATATCAGCCGCCAATTATTTTTATTTTTAATTTTGTTAATTATTAGGCCTTTAATTTACCATTTAATCAATATTCCTCTTAGTTGTTTTATTTTTAAAACGGGAATCGGCCCCCGTTGTTCAAGAGTTGAGCACGGTCTGATTCTTCTGAAACTACAAAACTAAAAAACGTTAAATGTTAAAAAAATATTCCAGAAGAAAAAGTTTGTCTGGGATCACAATTCACGAAATACTATACAATAACCTAAAGTTCTTGCACAAAATAAGCTGTGACATTGACGAAGTCAGAATTTTAACTTTTTTGCAAATTGAAATATTATTGAACTGAATTGTAAAACAATAGAGGATTTTTACATATATTAGAATACTACTTAAAAAGACTGCATTAAAATTTTGTTTCTATATCTTATAGTTTATGTGCTACACGACTTAAAAATTTGGTTGAACCTCTGCACGAAATAAGCTGTGAGCCACTGTATTCTTAATACACATACATATAACTTTTTATAGCTAAATTTATTTTACCACTTTCGGCTAATCTTATTAATGTTTCTTTGACATTTTTTTTTTTTTTTTTTTTTAATTTGTGTAAACAATTTAATTAAATGTAAATTTAATACCATTCAAGTGTTTACGACATTGCAAAATGTCATTTTTCCATAAGGTGTAATGCCGGAAAAAATTCGTCCTCAGACGTGTCCTAGAGTCGAAAAACGAACAAGGAATGAAGCAAAACAGGAGAGCTTCGAGAGTCGACGAGACTACCTTCATAATTTTATCAAGGGCCCAACTACCCGTCAAGAGAACACTTTCGAGAACGCAGCCGCGCACGTTAAATACTTGTTTTTATTCAGTAAGCCTTTTAATTAATTAATTAGCACAGTTCAATTAGTCTCGACCTATCAGAAGATTGGGATAAAATCGGAGACCCTCCACGGACTCGTCCCGACACACGCTGCCCAGACGTTCGGCCACCAGTAGTCTCTCCTTGGCCAGCAGAAGGGAGATTCCGAGCTGCTTGGCCAGTTCCTCCACTGCCAGAGACTCGGAGGCTTGCACCTTCTCCAAAGTGTCCACAGCAATCAGGCTGTCATCGTGCGACTCCAGTTGCAGCACTCTAGCTCCACTAGGAAAGCTGCGAAGGCGTATGGGTCCACTCAGCTGCTCGCAGGCGTGCAGCAGGTCCTCGGGCGACAGCAACTCCAAGCCCCGAGCACGATTTATGCGGCAATAAACGTCAGCCAAGGACATCATGCCTCCCTGCTCCTAAGCAAGAAACACACCAATAAGTATGAAGGCACTTTTAACTCAGAATGTTAGCTCGTACCTCGATGGGATCCAGCAGCACCTCGCAAATCTGTTGCGCCAAGCTGGTGAAGTATTCAGTGTTGGTGGTAAAGTTGTCTCGAGTGACGGGATCATCGATGCCCAGGCTCATGAGGTACGACTTGAAACGCACCGTCTCATCATCGGATATCTCACCCTTCTGCTCGCGAATCTTGCCGCTGATCGCCTTCGAGACGCCCACCATGTCCTTGGCCATGGCCATTAGCACACTGAGATCCTGAAAGGCCAGTGCTATGTTCTCATCGGTGGCCTTGGCCTTCGCCTCCAGATGCCGCTCAATGCCGCCGATGCCGGTTCTCTTCTGGATGCGAGCCAACCGGTCGTTGCCACTGTTCGAGGCCGAGTCCGAGTCCGAGCTGTTGGCCACTCTGCTGATGATGGTCTCGCTGGTCATTGAGATTTCCCAGACGCGCGCACTGAGGGTCTCTCTCAGCGCACTGTGGAACTCCACGCTCAATCCGTTCTTTCCAGACAGCTTGATGTGGGTAGCACGGCTGGTGTCTAGCGGGCCAGGCCCTTTGTTGGGCGACGCCGGTCGCAGGTGCATTATAATGCGGGTCTTTCTACCAAAGAAGTTAGATGCAGTCGTCTCCTCGCTGAGGGATATCACATAGCTCAGTGGAAGGCAAAGGGTCACGGCGGCTCTGGCTATTTCGCCCGGACGTCCCCAAAACAGTCTGTGCGTGGTGAGCACTACCTCGCCCTCTTCAAACTCTGTCTGAAAGCATAGAAACACGGTCTGTCCTGGCCTGCATTCTATGTGAAGGACTTTGACTTCCTACCTTATTATCCCCGTCATATATTTTCACCTTGTTGTCGCGGCTGACAAACGATTCGTTAGGGCTTAGGCGGGCCTCCACATAAGCGAAGCGATTCATTTCGGTAGTTTGTATGTCTGGTTTTTCCCTATTATTTTAAATTGTTTAATATTGGTCAGCTGTTTTACAGCTGTTCCTTGAATCGCTGTAAGGCCAGAGTTGCCGCATTTCTCTGATACAAGTGTGAGGTCAACTCTTCCATGGAAATACCAAATCCAAAAATATACCAACACAATATGGACCTTAAAATATACGGTCACGCTGATGCAATAGCTCTTCTATTTTGGTGATAGTTTTTTTTTTTTCGATTTTCGTGCTAAAATTAATAACTATGAATGCAATTTCATATAAATTTGCAAAATGACGTGCCTTTCCTGAGCTGCTTATGTAACGCTGCACAGTCCGCGAAATAAGCTCACACATTGATCACCCGGGATTAGCGAGGCTCAAGTCGGACTACATGGCGACTGTGACTGAGGGCAGCAAAATGCTGGAGGCAGCCTTACAGCAAATGGATGGTCTCATATCGAGCACCGCGACCCAGGCTGGCTCCGCCACGGGGGCAGGTGCTTCTCTGACGCTTAGCGAGCGCAATTTAATATCGGCCACCAACGTCTTGTCGACGGCCAAGACTTTGGCTCTCGCCCTGCAACAGGTGAGTCACGGCGAAGATAACGCCTAAGTACGTCCGGGGTCACTTACAAACACATGTACGTAATACGTATGTATTTACTGTTGTAGGTAGGCCTGGCTGCACCGGCCCCCGATCCCGTCACCGCGGCAATCATAAGCGACTGGCTGGAGACGCACATACCCCGTCAGGACTCCGACGAGCGAATGCGGCGGCTTCAGCGTGACAAGGAGGGGCTGGCCCTCCAGTACCAGATGCTGGCAGAGCGAGTATCGGAGCAGGCAGACAAGATCATCGAGCTGGAGGGCCTGATCACGGAGAAGAGCCAGCAGCTGTGCAGCAAGGAGGAGCAGCTGCAGCGACAGATGATTTCCCGGTCTGCCCTCGAGACGCAGAAGCTCGAGCTGATGAGTGCCTTGAGTGAACTGAAGCTGCACCGCACGGCCTTGGAGCAGGCCAGCGATGGAGCCGTAGTAGGCAGCAATATTCCCTACGGCAGTTTGAGCAATATAAACCAGAAAGCCTTCATGGGATCCCCGAAGACGCCGCCCTCGGCGCTGCGCCATCAGATCAAGCCCCAGTTCCACAGCCTGCCACGGACCCACGGCAAGCTGGGAAATAACAACAACCGAACCTTGGATGTAAATGCAAACAGTAGCGGAAAGCAGCGGAACGTCGCCTTCGCCTCCAACGATCAGATTCTGATCGAAGACAGTGCTCACCACGCATACGAGGCTATGACATCCAGTTTCATGTCCCAGTTCACGCCATCGCCGAAGCTGCGGGAACGTTCTGCTCGCGGCTTGCGCAACATTCTAGGCAAGCTGCGGCGCAGCAACAGCAGCAACTGTGAGCTCACAGCTCTGGAGCAGGCAGAGCCCGAGTTCCGACGCGGTGGCTCCAGAGCCACTGCGGGCGGACGCATTGAATGGAGTGCCAGGACGCCCCTGTTCGGGGACAATGAGAAGCACTGGACCACCTGGGGAGTGCAAGAGGTGTGCAACTGGCTCGGTCACATGGGTCTGGGCTGCTACGAGGACAATTGTCGGTGAGTTGGCAGATAAAGGTGCACATCTTGGTTATTCATACTTTTATTTATATTTTATCACTTAGAAAATGGCTAAGGGCCAACCCCTCTGTCTCGCTTTTCACCGCCTCGCCTGTGGACATTGAGCGCGAGCTCAACTTGAAGCTGCCGCTCCACCGCAAGAAGATCATGCTGGCCATCGACGACCTCACTGGCAAGGAGTTCGATGAGCTTACGCTGAAGTCGGCCAGCTTGGACGTGGCCTGGGTACTGCGGTGGCTCGACGACATTGGCCTGCCCCAGTACAAGGACTACTTTTTGCAGGCCAAGGTTGATGGACGAATGCTGCATCGCCTCACGCTCGAGGATCTGTCCCAGTTGCATGTGAGCTCCTGCCTGCATATAGCCTCGCTGCGAGCGGGAATTTTGTGCATGCGCCGCATGTCCTGGAACCCCGAGGGTCTGATTCGACGCTCCATTAAGGTGGCCAGCGAAGAGGAGGCCGCCGGCAGTCCGGACAGGGACAATGTGGAGCTGTGGACAGCGCACCGCATAATGGGCTGGCTGCAGACCATCGACCTGTCCGAGTACACGCCCAATCTGCGTGGTGCTGGCGTCCATGGGGCCCTAATGTTGTACGAGGCGCGTTTCAATGCGGACCTGCTCGCCGACCTGCTGTCGATTCCGCCGAGCAAGTCGCTGCTGCGTCGCCACCTGGCCATGCACTTTAAGGAGCTGGTGGGTCGCCCGGTTATTCTCAGCAAGCGCGACGCTGAATCAGTCCCTGGATACCAACCGCTAAGCATTACGGCCAAGCTGAAGCCAGTTAAGCGTGCACAGTTTTCGTTGAAGCGCCGCAAGAGCTCAAAGAGCCAAAGTGACGTTGACTGGACAGAGTATGTGTGCCCCATGAACACTAGGGTGCCGGAGTCTTCTTTGTTGGACGCCGCCACCAAGGACCACGAGAGCTCATTGAGTTCAAACTAATGCCGTAGTCAGAGGACACAAAAATCAATTGTAAGCTTGAGCGAGCAACAATTCGTGAGTGAATGAACTGCCAACTTAACCAAGCAAGTAACCAAATCAACAAATCATGCGACAATATTAGCTAAACTGTATCTGGGCACGCCCAATCTTCCAAATATCTATTGAATGAATTCGAGTAGAGCCTCTATCGCAAAGATGTGTGTGTATGCCATCCCCATTTCGAAAGTCTTTATATTTTCTGTAACTGAAACTAGGATAATCTGAGTCCGGAAAGCACTGACATTTTTAGCATCGGGCCTAACGGTGGAAACGAGAAGTATTCGCGGTGGCATTGAAATAAGAGCGAACCTAAAATTATAGACTTAAAGCCCATATTGGAGTTTATCTTTTGTACTAACACGTAACTGTATTAACGGATATAGTAAAATCTAAAATAAAAACTACGTTGCCTTTTACAAATGTACCCAAAATGTTTGTCATCTTTGATTAAGTA
Source organism: Drosophila tani (assembly GCA_008042535.1). Taxonomy (NCBI): domain Eukaryota; kingdom Metazoa; phylum Arthropoda; class Insecta; order Diptera; family Drosophilidae; genus Drosophila; species Drosophila tani. The sequence goes on along the minus strand of VNJO01009830.1, from coordinate 17,345 downwards.
TATTTTTACAGGGGTATCCTTAAAAAGGGACGGGTTTGTGCCAGAAAAGAGTCAGATTCGATAAAAAAGTTCAAATAACCGTCAGAAATCGCTCATATTGTTTGCTCTGTAGGATATCTGAATTTTCTTATAGTTGCTTTTATTAGTTTTCCAATTGGCGTGTCAAGAGATACTGGGCTTATATACTCAACTCAAATACAAGTATTCAAATACAAGTATTCAAATACAAGTATTCAAATACAAGTATTCAAATACAAGTATTCAAATACAAGTATTCAAATACAAGTATTCAAATACAAGTATTCAAATACAAGTATTCAAATACAAGTATTCAAATACAAGTATTCAAATACAAGTATTCAAATACAAGTATTCAAATACAAGTATTCAAATACAAGTATTCAAATACAAGTATTCAAATACAAGTATTCAAATACAAGTATTCAAATACAAGTATTCAAATACAAGTATTCAAATACAAGTATTCAAATACAAGTATTGAAATGAAAGTATTCAAATACAAGTATTCAAATACAAGTATTCAAATACAAGTATTTAAATACAAGTATTCAAATACAAGTATTCAAATAAATACAAGTATTCAAATACAAGTATTCAAATACAAGTATTCAAATTGACAGATGAAATGCCAGTCCTGTTTAATGAAAATGTTATCTGTTTATTAAACAATAATATACTGGGTTTAATATAGGTTAAATTCATGAAATTAAAACTGCAGGAGGGTCTGACTAATCACACACCACGTAGAGGTGTCCAGCGGACAATTCTGCTCTCTAAGAACCTTAAATATCCTGCACAGAATCCAGTCGGCCGGTATATGTAGGTATGGTTACGTTCCAGGGCACGAGCTCAAAGTGGGTCTGCGGATCGGGTGACCAGCAGGATCCAGTCGCTGGTATCAGAGTTTTCGCAGACGATCATGAGAGAATTGTCCAAACGATGTGCTGCAACTAAAAATAAGTAGGATAGCTACAGTCGAGAGTTACCGACTGCGAGACACCCGGTACCCAAAACATTGTGGTGAAATTAAATAGCACATCAACATTAAAAAAAGAAAATGTTGACAAATAAAGACACATGTTGCTGGAGACATGTCAAGCAACAAGCATTGGTGCTCTCAACATAGAAGAGTAAGAAGCATACACAGAAATGTTGTTGTTTAATAACTTCCATGTTTGTTTGATTTTACCCAAACTTCCGCACAAACCTATCTATTTATTTTAAGCCGAATATCACGACTATAGCTTATATAACGTTTTTTAAAACAAACTTGATCTGCGTGCAACAGGTACAATGCTGTCCTTAAATTTGGTGGCTCCAGCTCTTATAGTCTCTGAGATCTGTTTACCAACACGGACAGACAGACCTGGCTAATTCGACTCGGCTGGTGATGCTGATCAAGAATATATATTTTTATGGGGTCGGAGATGCCTCATTCTACCTGTTACAAACATTCTCGGTTGGCACTAACTTATAATACCCTTGTACCTATAAATACCGGGTATAAAAATAAGCTTGTAAAAAAATTCAAATAAATAAAATGGAAAAGCCCACATACTTATGTATATCGTAGCTTATATTGATTAGAACGTTCCATAGTACTTAATACCAATTAAACTTTAATAATGTACAGTACAATTATTAATAATCCGTTTACAGTTGAACATTGAGTTTATTTGTTAAGAAAAACACTTTATTGGGCACTAGAGAAACTGATGAACGACTAGGAAACGTGGCTGAAGATCATAGATCGCGTTGTTGGGCAGCCCACATGGACGGAATTGGCATGGTTTGCTCATCTCCACCCCTTCACAACCATGTCTGATCTTAAACTAAATCTTTGGCAGTGCTTTGTGTCCTAAGACAGCCTCACATGGCCTGGCTGGCGGACTGGCTCTCCTGACTCAGCAGATTGACGACAACCTCACTCTTTTCCCGACCACCGCCTTGGTGTTTGGCCAAATCGCTCTCGGGTATGTGGTCCTTCCAGTTTCGGAAAAGATATCGTGTGAACTTCTTGAGCTGTCTGAACTTGCAGTATGTGGCCCCCTCCGCGGACTGTAGTTGCTGGGTCTGGATAAGGAAACCCTTCTCCTTGAAGGTCTTCTCCAGCTTCTCTCGCTGCTTCGATCGGCGCGACAGTCGCCTCTTTCGCTCGCTCTCTGTTGAGGGATTTCCCGGTGACTGCCCTGGACAAACTGCGCCTGGCATCGGACTTTGAGAGCTGGCGGCTATCAAGTGATTGCTGCTCGGCAGGAGCAGCGATGATGTGGGTGACTCTGGGGGTATGTGAAGTTGCTCCAGGCTTAGGTCCGTCGATGGTGGTGGTATGTCCACGTACAGCTTTTCCTGGCCCTGGAGTTGATGCTGCTGCAGATGCTGTTGCTGATCTCGGGAGATGAACTCATAGCCCCGCATGGTCTTGTCTCCGGTGCCGTTGTAGTAGCGGTAGTTGCCCTCCGCGTCCACCGAAAGCATCTTCTTTTCCTGCAGTGTCGGCTTGGCTCCGCCCGTGAACTTGAACTTGCAGATGCTGACCTCAGTGGGAGGGCTGGACGAGTGTTCGGCGGGCACGGGCGGGATAAATATGGCCGACCGCTTTCGCTTGCGCATGGCCAGCGGAGCGGCCTCATTGGCGAAAAACCCACTTGGTATAGGAATCTTGAGGGAAAGCTGGTTGTCCTTCTCTATGGTCTCCAAGGGCAGGGTAACCCCGCCAAGGCTGCACGACTCCACCAGCTGCTGGTAGTAGAGGCCCACTGGTTGAAAGAGTAGCTTCGCGGTGGTCAGTGGGTGCTTCTCACTCTCACCCAGCTCGAGGGTCAACGGCTTCATTACATTCAGCGGCGTGGTCCGGTGGGAGGAGAGGCCGCAGTCCGTTGTAGCCGTGGTGGGCTTCTCGCTGTCGCCGCTGGAGATGGAATACCGATCTCCACTCTGATCCCGCAGGCAGAGATTTAGGGGCTCCTCTGGTGGCACAACAATCGTGGCAGTAGACGCTGGCGGTGCGACGCTTACTGGCATCGCCGCTACATTAGCCGGAACAATGGTACCATAATTCTTGTAGATCAGGTGGCAGATATCCGCCTTTTTGGGCTTTCGTCCGCGGCGGGGCTTGTAGTTGTCCAGAGTGATTTCTCCCATGTATGGCAGGTCGGCGTACTTCAGGGAGCTCCGCTTCGAGTTAGCGGCTACCTCGGAGCTTTTTCTTGGAGTCGCCGATGGTAAGGGCGACAATCGCGAGGCTGGTGCTCCTGATGGAGCAGGATGTGGCAGCTTCTGCTGCTGGCGTTCCGCACTGCGCTGGATCTCTGCGATTTTCCGTAGCCAGCTGCGTACGTTCTCGTGGGCCTGGCTGGGCTGCGGCGGTGGCTGTGGGAGCACTGACCGTGACGGCGGACGAGACTGGGTGGCCTCGTAGTGGGCGGCATATTCTGCAGGCAAGGCCTGGTGATGGAAACGCAGTTTCATGGCTCCCGTGGTGTTGTTCCGCTTCCGAGCCCTGCTCTGTACCTGGCCCTGGCTTGGCTTCAATGTCTTTTGTGAGGACGGAGTAGAGGGCTCTTCCTGGCACGTCAGTTGCTTATTCGACTTGCGGCTGCCCATCAGAAGATTGGCCTTCAGCTGCTGCTTAGTCAGCTGGCTGCAGGTGGCGTTATGAGGCTGCCCAGAGATTTTTCTGCGCGCCATTAGCGTTTTGAAGGGATGGTCCTCGTCGTGCGCGTCATTAGAGGCGCCATGCGAGATCAGGGGGTCGTCGGAGCCCTGTAGGAGCAAGTGGGTGCTGTTGAGGTCTATGCGTTGGTGCGCATGCTCCGGGGTGGGGAGCCAACACTCCAGGTCGTGGTGCTCGAGCTTGATGTTGGGCAACAGCTGCTCCAGGTGGCTGGTGACGGGAGCTACTGGCACCAACTCGTCCTGTCCACTGCTGTCGTTCAGCTCGCACACCCTCGCTAGTTCCTGCATTCTGTGCCGGCCTGCGGAAGAACAAAGCGGTCGAAATTAGCGGAGTGTGGTAAATATGTGGCCAGGGAACCCGGCTGTAATATAACGTATACGGTGACCTATTTGTGACAAGTCAGACACACGTTTCCCGCAGCGTTGTTGTTTTGATGATCGTGCTCGCCGGCGGCAGAAGAAGGCAGAGACGGAGACGGACACGGACACGGACACGGAGACAGAGGCGTGCTTTCTCTCCTGAGCAGTGGTGATTCTATTTAAATGTCTAAGAGGGACGTGACTAGCAAGTGGCGCTCTCTCACACAACCGCACACATATGCACTGGGAAATTTCGCTCCGAAATCGAAATGTTGTTTTTGTGCATGAAATTCGATTCCTCGGGCTAAGAGAATGCCCATAAAAGGTCTAATAACTCGGCCTCAACGGATGGGGAGCGAATATGAAGTTTCAATCTGAGGTTTCTGGTGTTCTGATGGGTGAGTGTGATGTGCAGTTCGGTTTACCTTTGTGTGCTTGTGTTTGTACTGAAAGGTGCCCAGAGAAATGGGAAATGGCCTTAGGCCCTGCTTCGATTCAGTCTTTGGCTGTCAAGTCTGCTGGTTCTGCTGGATTCTCAGAGGATACCCTCAGATCGAACCAGTGGAAGTTGAGGTCTGCAATTCACTTCACGCTCCCCTGGCAGTCGGATCACCAGCACCGCCACTGTACGCGTGTACATCGTGTTGACATCCAAAACGCAACTAGTTGCGGAAAGCCGAGTCGCGGAAAGCATCGCTTCTTCGGAATATGCTCCTTAGATGGACCGCGGCGGAGAGCACGATCCACACACAATAGAGGAAAATAGCTGGCACGACGAACAACAGAAATGAAAATCAAATTCCTCCGCTCTTCGGCAGAGATGCGTTGTCGCTTCTCGGTGTCGTTGTCTGTATTTAACGCCAAAGACGAAGCTATTTCGTGTGCGTTCATTTTTAGAAAAATTCAACTTGTTGCCGGCCATACAGCCGCCTTCTAGTCGATCGACCACACATCCAATCTACAATCCGCAGAAAGTCGGAGAATTCGAAAACGTATACGCTGCTTTTCATTCATGAGCTGTTCGTACTCCCCGCTCTCATGGTGGCCAACAGATCGGGGTAAAATAGAATTTGTTTGGCATTCAGTCTGGATAGAGGCCGTTGTGAGCCAAATTTGAAGGGGTTGATTCAAGAGAATGAGTGGGTTGGAGGATTCCTCCTGCTCGATTAGTGCCACCTTAATTCTTCTGGCTCTCTTTCTGTGGCCAGCCAAGGTGTGCGAGTTGGGTTCCCTGGCACTCTCCGTGATATCACGCGTGTACGATCACTCTGTTTGATGGCATTTTATTTATAGCTCCTTGCTACATCGGGTTAGGGCAACTAAGAATCGACTGTGCCTCTTTCGGATTATGAGTTTTTGGGAAAGGAAAAGAAAAACACATCCCAAAATAGACATCTGATAGAGACAGATCTCTATTTTGGGCAGATCACATTCAAATATGGGTCATCTTTTGATATTCCTGGAGTGGATACTATTTAATTTCTATCAATGATCAAACCAGAGATTCCGCGTGTTTTTCATCAAAAAAGAATATTTTGTCATATTTATCTTATCATAAAAGTCTCATATAAAAAATTTAATTTTTTCTTAGAAACGACGGCAGGGTCTGACATTGGTTTTAATGTTCAATTTTTATACCCGGTTTCCATAGCTTATAATGGTGCTGTAACTTAGGGTATATTATGTATATCTGAGAATAAAGTATATACATATGCATATGCTTTATCAGCATAACCACAAAGTCGATTTAGCCATGTCCGTCTGTTTGCATGAAACAAAAGATCTCAGAGGCAATAAGAGCTACAGAGAGACACCAAACTTGGTCACACCATTCCTATCAGTTGTTCGCAGAACAAGTTTATTTCAAAATTTAGCCTAGTCCAATACCGCCCTCGAGAGTCTTGAAAAACCTTTAACTAAGATTGGAGATTTAAGGAGAGGTTCGATTCTTAAAAAATAATGGTTCTCAATTTTTCTGGGTGTATTGTCCTGTTGTATTAAATACGTCTCAAATGTATGAAGTACTTCTGTGCGGACTTAATCTAAAAATATGATACTTATTATGGGAGTTAATAAACAATATAGTTTCTGAACGGAATAGAATATTTAGATTATTTAAGCATGGGATTGGATTAAATGATTGAATTAATGCCGATTCGGGATTAAAATAATAAAATAAGTCGAAACATTCTTGATCTGAGCCGAAGGCCTAAGCTGCTATGGCTGCAAAAAACCACTGTTAGCGCTTAGTTTAATACTATTTGTTAGCATTAGATAAATAAATAAATAAATTCTTGATTAAAGCCTACATATTCTTAAATGCCTCTATTTTTAGCTAAGAGCGAGAATAATGTTCTCTTTTCGGGTTTCTCTTTGCAATTGTTTGTATTTGAGTCTCGACATTAGTGTTTGATTCGACTCCGTGGCACGATTGGTAAAGTATAAATGTGAGTGTGCTTTTAATGGGATTTATTTACTACTTTATAAGATTACACAAAAATGTATAAAAATGTAAAATCGAACTTTAGGTAAAATAAAATCTCAATTTTTTTATATTTAGGATTAATAATTTAAAGTCTAGTCTGTGCTAAGCGTTTTAAAGTTTCGTGCAAACCGAGAATGTATGTAATAGGGAGAAGGAGGCATCTCCGACCCCATAAAGTGTATATATATTTTTGATCAGCATTACCAGCCGAGTCGGGCATTACTAGCCATGTCCGTCTGTCCATCTCAGAGACTATAAAAGATAGAGCTACCAACATTCCTATCTGTTGCACGCAGATCGTTTGTTTTAAAGTTTGGCCACGCCCACTTCCGCCCCCGAAAAGCATGAAAAACGTGTAACTAAGCTATTGTCGATCTGCAGTAAATATATATATAATAAAATTTTTATAATATCGGATGATAAACATATAAATTATTAAACAATAAAATTTCCGTGTATGCTTCTTATTCTTTGTTTAGTACACCACAGGCGAAAGAGAACGGGCCAAAGTTCAGTCCGGTCATTCAACGCGAAATCCGCTGATAAACCCCAACGCCTTAAAAAGATACCCGACTCCACAGAATTAGGACAGCTGCACCGAAACCAAATGCAACGAATAGGTCCATGGGAAGAAAATTGTCAGCACACCGCAGCAAAAAGATGGGGAAATGGTGTACCTAAGTGAGAACACTTACGAGTTACGAGGAGGAGGAAAAGTCTACAAAACACTTCAGTTATAAGTTAAAATTGTGCGGAAAACTTTTGATCACAGGTTAAAAGTGAAAGCCTACCGAAACCAAAATGTGAAAACTACAAGAGCAATGGGATCGTAGACCTTTAAGGTTTCCGATAGCACCGTGAACACAATAGATCACAATATCACAAGGTATGTATATCGAGTGCTTCAGTTAATAGCAGGCCTGCTTTTGGTTATCCCGTTGGTAAAAGGACTTTAAGGCCGAACGGCAATTCAAGGACAGCAGGACCGAGGACACATGCTCGATAAGGGGGTAACCTTGACCAGAAATTGGACCCACAACCGTGAGTGATTTCAAGTCCTGCAACGACAACCCCGTGGCACATATCAGTCTCTAAGGCCTTCAAAGATTCTAGACACCACCCAAGATAACTCTACATCAATAATGAAAAGCAGAACCAATGCCATCATAGACGCCCGACTCCACAGATTTAGACACCTTTTGAGATTTCCACGTTTGTCTGATATATATATATATTTACTATATATATATATAATCGTGTCCCATATATACTAAACACATTATACCATATGATAAACTATTAGCTTTCAGAGATACACTTAAATATTATTTACACTAATTAGAATATCAGAATATATATTTTGCTATATAAAAACACATTTCAATATACTTTAATGTCCAAAACACTCTTACTCAACTTGTATAATAAATTTGTAATGTGAACTTAAACCAACAAAAATGCATTGGTAGAAACCCACTTAAAAAGGTGCAATGGTACAAATGGAAGACTTGGTCAAAAAAATTACATAACTTTTTGCTGACGATTAAACATAAGAGGATCGGATTGCATATAAAGGCGCACCAGGTTTATGAAATGGGGAGAGAAAATGGGATACGTGGTATGAAACAACCTTCTCATTTTGATTTATCTAATAAGATAGTAGCTTCACATTTTTTGTGGATTAATATTTCGCAATAACATAATCAAGGAACCAACTTTCAGATTCAAGCAATGCGGTGTCATACCAACTGGAAAATTTGTTGTTTCATCTTGATGCATAACACTGTTAATTGATTTATATGTCGTGACTACACCTGGCTGTTTCGCTTGAATTTGAAAATTAATGGCATTGATATGATAGTTCTTTGGTGATAAAATGGCGCGTTCTCAACCAATCATGATTTCTGTAATTTTGAAGAATATTGGAAAAAACGTATTCATTCAATTTATCTATTGATTGTGCAATTGTACAAAAATTGTTCGGTACAGCGATAAATCCGAAGGTACGGTCGATTTGTATTTTGCCATCACCAATTTCTTACAACTGTTTTGAAAACTCACGGGTAGCTGGATCATTTTGTAGGTATTAATGTTCAATGTCAATTTTTTTACATATTTCCAACGAACTGATGACTTCAAACAGGCATTTATTTCATCAGCAGGAGTTGAGCTAGGAATGACCGGCAATGTTTGACGAAAATCCCCTGACAGTAATATTAAAGAACCCCAAAAAGCTTTTGATTACCACGTAAATCTTGCATTGTTCGATTAAATGCTTATAATAATTTTTTATTTGCCAATCTACACTCATCCCATAAAATAATTGACGTTAACCGCAAAACTGGCCATGACGGAATTTCTCGAAATAGTAGTCGGAGTTTCAATCACCTGTACATTCAAGGTCAACTTTAATGCCGGGTGTGCGGTCCGACCACCTTCTAATAATGTAGCAGCCATTCCCGAAGATGCAAGTGCCAATGCATTTTTCTGTTTCTATTTCTATTTCTGTTTCTATTTTATCAAATAGTCGCTAAAATCAATGATATTACGAACGTTTTGCCTGTACCACCAGGTGCATCCAAGAAATATTTATTGGAAATAATTATTGGAAACGGCTTGTATGACTGTGTCATATACATGTTTTTTCTGAATATTAAGTTTGGTTATATTCCATTGTACAAATAAACGCAAATCATTAGAATTAAATTCCTGCTCACGTTGCACTTCACGATCAAACAAATCATTTATCTCACGATTTGGTGCGGTCATACCCAATTGTCCTAATTCTTTATTTGCAATCGTTAGACATATATCTTCAATTAATATCAAAGCTTCGTTGTACATTTAAAAGGTAATCAACAAATCAGGATCTCTTTCATAATTACGCATACGAATTAAAATATCCTCTGCCATATAATCTTTATATTTGTTCCATAATTCAAGTGGATTTGATGGCATATATGTTTGACACAAATAACCGTTGACTGTTCTTAATTCTTAAAATGATTTTGGGTCAGTGACGTTAAGTAATAACAATAGCAAATAAAACAAGTGGGAAAGCTACAGTCGTGTGACCGACTGTGAGATACCCGGTACCCAAAGCATTGTGGGTTAAATTAAATTAGACATGAACATGGAAAAAAGAAAATGTTGAGAAATGAAGACAAAAGTTGAGCAACACCCAAAAAAAGACAAATGTTGCTAGGGACATGTTGCGCAACACGCACTGACACTCTCTCATAAAAGCTATGTGCTCAGACACCCGGAAAGTATTCCTGAGCAGTGCGATAGAGCGAGAGGGTGACTATTGACCTCTTGTTTTGACTCAATGCTACGGAACCCTTTTCGAGTTTCTGAGTTCTTAGCTTTTGAGAGAGAGAAGAAGAATAAGCATGCACAGAAACTTTATAGTTTTATAACTTCCATGTTTACCATCCGACTTTACTCAAATTTTCAGAACACGTCCGCGAGTGCCTACTTATTTATTATATCTATTTACTTTAGCTTATATACAGTTTTTTATGATTTTCGGGGGCGGAAGTCGGCGTGGCCAAATTTCAAAATACACTTGATCTGCGTGCAAAAGATTTCAATGTTGTCACCAAATTTGGTAGCTCTAGCTCTTATAGTCTCTGAGATCTTTTGTTTCACACGGACAGACAGACGGACAGACGGACATGGCTAGATCGACTCGGCTGGTGATGCTGATCAAGAATATATATACTTTATGGGGTCGGAGATGCTTCCTTCTGCCTGTTACATACATTCTCGGTTGGCACTGACTTATAATACCCTTGTACCCTATGGGTATCGGGTATAAACACTCAGCATTGTTAGGATGTACAGTATATATTCTTCCAATGCATCTGTTTGAAATCGGCCTGGATGCCCATCGACTGGTGTACCTTGTTTACGTCTTTAAAATTTTTTCGAAGACACATTCCATATGTAATAAGAATATAAAAAATGTTTCGCAAATGTATTAGTCGTTCATATACCGAGGGCTACCAATATACGATGAAGGCAATAAATTTAAACGTCCGGTGTCATAAGTATTAGCATCATTCGCTATCGCATCTTGCAAAAGAATATATTCTTCAGATCTTAAGTTTGATTGGTTAAAACAAATAATATTAAGACGTTCAGTTTCTATTTTGGCATTCATATGAACGATGTACTGATGAAACAGTTTACCCCATCTTAAGAAAAAATGTTGTTATTGTGGACGAACCATCAATCTATACGAATAAAAATTCATGGCACTAATGTTTTTCTGCACATGCAGACCTGAAAATAAGTCAAAAATGTGACTTTAGAAAATTATACAAATGAAATGTCAACAACTTATAAATAGGTAAATCTTTACTTGTTTGTGGATCAATCATTGGTTTATTGATATGGTAGCCATCGTTACCTTTCCAATGCAATATTGGGTATTGTAATGCATCGTAACTACGATGAAGTTCCGAAACACGTTGCAATTACTGGTTTTTGCGATGAAGTACAATATCACGGGATTGAAATGAGAAAAGTACACGCACATACATATATATAGTACATTTTAACAATTCTAGACTCACCATTTATACGAAAGACAGGAAATGTTTGACGAAAATCACCTGACAATAATATCAAAGCAGCTGCCCGTAAACATTGCAAAAAATTTAATAACTGAAGAACCGCTAAACCAATTTTATGCAAACTTCACAAAACCCATCTACTAAGTGATCCGATCAAGGCCTAAACATTTGATTTAGCTAGATGAGCCCGTTTTTGAGCTATAACACGACAAAGAATTGCCGCTTTATTTTATAGAAGAGAGATAAGAGATTTCCTTTGGTTTTAATATCTTTTCGCAGGCGTCGTGGTACTGAATCGATTAAATTTTGGATGATCTCTGGAGATCTCTTCCCAAAGGGAAGTGGTCTCAGAAATTTTCTCCTTTCTGGTTTTATTCAATTTTAAATCTTTAAATCTAGACTTTGAGGTGGCCAGTTCAAAGTGGAAACACCAACATCCTTCAAAAATGTTTTAATTTTCTTTGCTTTGTGGCATGGGGCGTTATCCTTTTGAAGGATAAAGGATTTTCCAATAAGCCTGTCTCCAGAAGTAAAGGCATTATCATTTAGAACCGACAAATATTTGCCTTGGTTCATCGAGCCAGTGACAGGAACGAAGTCACACAGTCCATTATACGCCACACATCTCTAGAACATCACTGAGCCTCAACCATGGCTTAATTTTTGGCAAACGGGCCGCCTTTTTTGCCATTGTACCATTGGCAATCTTACAAAAAATTTATTTTTTTTTTGAACTATACTGATATATATATACTATATACTATACTCATCTGTCCACAGAACGCATCTTCAGAACTCTTTTGGCTGATGGAGATGTTTCTTTTCGAAAGCTCTTGTTATAAATGGTACGTCCTTGGCTTTATAAGTCTTAAAATTACATTCTTTTAACCGTCAACGGACTGTGCGATCACTAATTGGGGTCTGGGCTCCCAAATTAAATTGATCTGCAGTAGATTAAGGCTTCAGAAAAATATTTTTTTTAACTTTCCGTACACTGATATGCATTTTATGCATTCTTAAATTAAATCTTAATATAAGACCAAAAATTCAAAAAATAAGATTTATCAGGTTATTTTCATGAACAAAATGAACTTAATTTAAGGTCTTCCCCAATCTTAAATAAACGCTTAAATTATACCGAAAATTCTTAAAATGGGAATTTTCAATCTTTTTTTTTACTACCTTCACATGTATAATTCCCAACTGGTTCTGGCAACTGCTGACTAATTTGGGGTGAAAGGTTGTCTTTACGCAGACAATATCGTAGCATATGAAGTCCCACTAATGTGAGACACAAGCTTATGGCAATTAGGCGATAATTTTGGTAGCAATAATAAAATGCCATTATTGCAAATGAAAACTTAAAATAATATTATTTAATTTTAATTCCAGATAAAATCACAAATAATTTTAAATCCAATCCAGAACTGTTTTATTTAAGGAATAAGAGAAATATTAATATGGGATTAATGTGGGTAATGTATTTAGATTTTTTCGACTTGATTCAAACATTTGTCTTCTTTTTTTGTAGATTTTTGTGGTTTGAAATAAGATAAAAACAAGAGAGAAAGCTAACGTTGTATACCCATGCAGTCTGCAATTGGATCAGTAAAAATCGATCTATTTTTGTAATGTTGAAAAATATCGAATTTTGTAAATTATACATTTTCTTATAAATCGACCGATCGCTTCTAAGGCAGCTTTATGATATAGTTGACCGATCATAATAAAATTAAAACCGTTAAATTTAAAATCGTAAAAAACCGCTATATCTCGAAATTTAAAGAAATACGTTTAAAAACAGAGAAGTTAAAATTTTGTTTACATTTATTTTGCCATCATTCGTATGGCATCTATAGGATATAATGGTCCGATTTCGGCCGATCCGACATACTATATACATATATACTGCGTGCAAAAGAAATAAAGAAAAGAAAAGCTAAAGAAAAGAAACTATGCTACAAATTTCAGCTCGATAGCTCAAAAACTGGGGGACTAGTTCGCATAGAAACTAGTCAGACGGACAGGCAGACGGACAGTCAGACGGACATGGCTAAATCGACTCGGCTGGTGATGCTGATCAAGAATGTATATACTTTATGGGGTCGGAGATGCCTCCTTCACTGCGTTGCAAATATCATGGCAAAATTATAATACCCTATGCAAGGGTATAAAAATGGTGCACTGCAAACTTGTTAAGCCTAAATGGCTCCAAATGCAAGCTGATGACATTCTCACGTATCTCTCCCAAGCTTGCGACCTATTCGCTGAACTGCCCCGCTCTCTGGAAAGGATCACTCTAGTTGACTATGTGGGTATCCGCCTGGATCCTAAACTGGAGTTTATTGATCATATTTCGTGCATTGTGAATAAAACCAGGAGTGTGCTTGGATTTATTAAACGGTGGTCGATAGAATTCGATGACCCCTACGTCACGAAGAATTTATACGTTTCGTTAGTTCGTCCTATTTTAGAATATGGGTCTTGCGTTTGGAGTCCCCAGTGGGACGTCCACTGCAAACGCATTGAGTCAGTTCAAAAGAACTTTTTACTTTTCGCTCTTCGTGGCTTAAACTGGGATGCAAGCCTTAGGTAGAATTCTCCTAATTATCCTACCTTCCTTAGCAAACCGTAGAACGATGCTAGGCATTGTGTTTATGTATAATAGAGCTGGGAACAATTCGAGTTTTAGATCGATTTATTCGAAAAATTATTCTTATTACGTCACGAAGAATTTATACGTTTCGTTAGTTCGTCCTATTTTAGAATATGGGTCTTGCGTTTGGAGTCCCCAGTGGGACGTCCACTGCAAACGCATTGAGTCAGTTCAAAAGAACTTTTTACTTTTCGCTCTTCGTGGCTTAAACTGGGATGCAAGCCTTAGGTAGAATTCTCCTAATTAACCTACCTTCCTTAGCAAACCGTAGAACGATGCTAGGCATTGTGTTTATGTATAATAGAGCTGGGAACAATTCGAGTTTTAGATCGATTTATTCGAAAAATCGATTCCCTTTTTTAGGGAATCGATGCATCGACCGTCTGGTCACCTTTAAAAAAAATATTCACCTTTAGATAGCGATTGGAATTGGACAAATGTAAGTAATCGAAAATATTATTTTAATGTAATATAAGTTAATTAATATTATGAATTTTAACACTTTTAGAATCAGTGTGTGTTGGTGGTGCGGAAGAAGCAGAGAGATAGATTCATTTGTCTGTTTATCAGGCAAATAAACTATTTACATTATTTGTGTTTTTTTACTTTTAGGAAAGAGCACGCGTATGGAAGATGACTCTCCAGGGGAAAAACAGCTCCCATCAAAAAAAAACATGCGGCAGGTCATTCGTATTGAAATGTTTCCATCCGGTTGAGGGAGGTTCTGCAAAGTGTTTTGAGCAAGTTTACAAATGCGGTGGGAGTACCGCAATCCTTATAAACCATCTGAAGCGAGCGCACCCAACAATGTCAAGAACACCAACGACCAGTAAGACCCTGGGATCATTTTTCAGTCTGGCTTCAAGTAAGATATATGCTTTGGGATCGTAACGAAAAGATGAACTAGACGATGGGCTAATAAGAATGGTTGCAACGGACATGCAGCTGTTCCGAATAGTGGAGGACACAGGGTTCCGCAACTTTGTGCCCTGCCTTGCCCGAGATATACTTTGCCAAGCAGACGCACATTGAGTAATGTTATGTTCGAAAATATGTATGGAGAAATGAAACGAAAGCTCCGCGATCTCATCTCAAATGCAAAGTACAGCGGAACCACAACAGATGGTTGGACGAGCCGAGCAAATGATCATTACTTGACGGTAACGTGCCACATTGTGTCCGATAAGTTTATCTTAAGAAGTGCGGTGTTGGCAACGGATATATTGGTTTGCGACACCAACCAAAACAGTGAGTACATCGTGGATACGTTGCGAAAAGTTCTTGTGCAGTGGAGTATACAGGATAAAGTTACATCGATAGTAACAGACAACGCTTCGTCAATGATGAAAGAGTGCAAACTATAAGAGAAACGTCACTTGCCCTGTTTTGCACACGCTTTGAATCTAATAGTGCAAGATCAATTAATGATCGATAACGTAAAAGAGGAGTGTGCGCTTAAGTATTTGTGCATTCCAGCGTGTTCAACGGAATTAGAAAGGACATTCAGCAGGGCTGGATTCATTGTTACTGACCGGCGAGCTGCCTTAAAGCCAATGAATGTTGACAAGTTGGTCTCTACCAGCAAGAACGAATGGGTTTTAGATATTGAATTAAAACATTCGATCTCATAAAATATCTTTACATTGAATTTTATTTTTGTTTACAACAATTTGAAATTTCATGTTTTTCATTCTATTTTTTTTTAAGCTTAAATATGCCTTAATCCTATTTTGTTAAACTTTTTTTTTCAATTTTAAATCGATTGAATCGATCTTTTTCAGAATTGAATGGAAAAACATCGATTCACAAAAAGTTGAATTGTTCCCAGCTCTAACGTATATGCTGATCCGTGGTGACGTGGAAAGCAGCGATCTATTAGGTCAGTTGAATAGAACCACTAGATCCTACCTACCTTTTGTTTTGCACCACTGCAGAACATCATATGAAATGCATGAACCCCTTAGAGTAATATGTGCAAATTATAATGGATTAAAATTACCTCATCTGTAGATAGCCTTCCTAAACTAAAAACATTAATCTTACCCACTTATCCCACATGCAAGATAGCATTCGAGCTTCCCGATAGTAGTCTATATTCCTCGCCTTCTTTTACCTATACTTTTTTTTCGCGTCTATTAACACCTAACCCTAAAAAGCACGTGCTTGGTTTCGAAGGGCCACTTGAGTGTACTGACCGTAGTGCATCAACGTCCAACAGAAGCTGTCAAAATACTTATGCCACGCAAAAAGACGTTGTCTGCATGCCTTCTTATCTGCACAAAGAGAATGCAAAAGGTAAACGAAATAAAACTTGGCATGCACATAGCTACAAATATATTTCTTGTGTTGCGCCTTTTTTTCGCACCGTTATTTGGCTATTTCAAATAACGCTAAGTTTAATAGTCAAAAAGAGGTTTTGTCAAAATAATTATGCCGACTAATTTCACCAGTGCTTTGGGTACGGGTATCTCACAGTGGGCCACACTTAACTGCAGCTTACTTGGTATGTCTGAATTTAAGAATTTTCGAGATTAAAATCGGGATTGAAAAAATTAAGAACTTACTTGGGATTAAGTTTGGTAACTTTATCCAATTTTTCTTTTTTTGAGAACGCGGAACTTCTGCAACATCTACTTTTGTGATGGTAGCAACAACATTTGTTGCATTGCCAAATTGGTTTAAGGCCAAAACTCCTACGTCCATTTAGGTCAATGTTTTTTTCTGGGTGTGCCAGCTTCTATTTCTAGGTAACAGTAACATTTCACTTGAGGTCTATTTGTCCGATTTATCTATGAAGTGTTTAAAGAATCGGACACATATTAAATTTGTGATGTTCAAAATGTGACGCAATTGAATGAACTATTCATGACTTCATTCACTTGAAAGCATGAAGATTACTTCTAAACTAGGATTTGGAGTTCCTTTTCTGATCAAAATACGCATAAATGCGCTCGTTTTCTTAAATAAAAAAACAATACTGTTGTCGGCATAAATCGGTATGCTAGCCGCGACTATTTTCTTTTATAGTCAATTTGTATAACAATAAGAAAATTTTTTTCGAGTAGTATTCCCATCGAAAAAAAAAAAAAAAAAAAAAAAAAAAAAAAATTTTTTTTTTTTTTTTTTTCGAGTAGTATTCCCATCGAATTCTGCGCGTAACTGACGAACAGAAACCCAAACTTGTCTTCCACAGAAATTTCTCCGTAGTCTTATACAACAGACACGACTGGAACACAAAATCAATATCTCTACCCAGAGGATCACAAACGTGGTACACTGATGGGTCAAAATTGGAAAACGGAGACACCGGGGCTGGTATTTTTGGACCAAGGTTCAACAAATCCATAGCCATGGGAAAGTCTCCGACCATCTTCCAAGCAGAGATACACGCCATAGAAATCTGTGCTCGTGAGTGCCTTCGCAGGAAAATGCAAGGCGCACGGATTTACATCTTCTCTGACAGTCAGGCGGCGCTCATAGCGCTGAGGTCCTTCACGATCTCCTCCAGACTTGTAGAGAACTGTTTCCAGCAGCTGAACGCCCTCGCTTCCAAGAACATCGTAAC